>APFE031325009.1:16568-45821 GCA_000404065.3 Pinus taeda | reverse complement strand
TATAAATTCCGTATAACAGCTTAGCGACCATACTAGGGAACGAAGAGTATACCCCTAGTGAATCTCGGTTGCAATGCGATTTATCGCATATCACAATCGCAGAAAAGGGTTGTGTTTGTGATGGATTTGACAGTAATATCTGAATTTTGATTTGCGATGGACTGCTCGGGCATGATATTTTATATATTCCAATTAAACACCTGTCGAGTCTGCGATATCGCTAACGCAACATCACTGCCATGTTAACAAGACCTTCAACCTGTCAAACATCACTGATTGCAATTTGCAATACGACGATAGGTTATGGCCTGCTGTGTGGCAAAATTTTCACGCAGTTAGCGGATTTTGGAGAGAGTTTGTGGGATTATGTTGGTTTTAGAGAAATTTGTGGAACGAATAGTGGGAGAACTAAGAGAAGTCATAACTTCTTCAGTTCTTAACCAAATTAGATGAAAGAAGAGGCTAGATAGCCATTTTTTGAGCATTCTAAACTCATAGAGACAGGTTTCAGAGGCATTTGAGCATTGTAAACACACTTTTGTTGTACTCTTGAGCATAATAGAGAGGCCCAAGCATTGGAAGTTGGACCAAGGAGACATAGCCCAGGAGGGGTGAACACCTTATCAAATATATGTGTTGTGTGTTTTATTTTGATGTTCTTTGTTGTTCTTTTGCTATTGTTCAGCATATGTTTTATGTTAAATTGTTTATAATATTTACATACGAAATTATCATGGGAATCAATTAATTAAGAAAATATGGTGAATCCTTAAGTACTTGATAAGCAAATGATAAGCATCTTAGGTTTTATTCTGAATGGGGAATTAGAAAAACATTATTAATTTGCTCCATTTTAGATCAAGTTGGTATTAGAGCACTGGTTTTTGCTTACTAGATTTGCTTTGTGAAAGAAGGATTTAATTGTTTGCAAGTTTATGTCATGCTTACAAGGTTAAAGCTCAAAAGGGGTGAAGGAAAGCAGGTTGGAAGCCCTAAAGTTGGGTCAAGGGGAAGAATAGCAAGGTTGCCACAATCTCCAACACCAGTTCAGCCTCAAGTTGCGGTTGAGACTCCATAGATCATGTCTCATGAAGCAGAACCTACAAACATGACAGAAGATGAGAAGACATTCAGAAAGGCTTTGTTTGATATGACAGATATGGTGAGGTCCTCTATGAAGAGAGGAATAGCAGATTGCAAGGATAAAGTTCCAAACTTCCCAAAGGAGAAGGCTCTTCGGGAGGAGACGATCGAAAAGGAGGTAATGGGAATGGAGACAAACCTCCACCCTCTCCACCATCTTCTTCATCTTCTTCTTCACAAGCATATTCAAACTCTTCCATTAGTACAACCCTTACTCATTCTCATCATCATTCTGCAAAAGGAACTGGTAAATCACCTTTTTCTAAAGCTTGATGTTAAAATTCGAGTTGCCAGTGTACAATGGAGAAGTTAATGCAAAAAAACTAGATAACTGGATTCATCAGTTGGAGGTGTATTGTAGAATTTAGAACCTTTAAGAGGATGATATCAAAATTCAATTGGCTTCATTGAGAATGGAGGGTTCAACACTCATTTGGTGGGAATCAAAGACCCAAGAGGAGATTAAAAAACATGGTAAGATCTCTATTACTTGGTGTGATTTCATTGCTTCTATAAAAAGACAATTCTACCCTTTAGCCCATATGAAAAAAGCTATCACGAATTGGAAAAATTTCAAACAGTTAAAAGGTCAAAATGTGCAAGAGTATACTCATGAGTTTAGGAGAAGAGCGGTTATGCTAGCAGTAGACTTTCAGTCACAAGATACTTTGTTGAAATATATAGGAGGTTTGCATAGCTATCTTCGACAAACCATTCTTCTGTTTAATCCCACGAATCTTGATGAGGTTTGTGTTCAAGTTACACACCTCGAAGAAAGAGGGAAAATGTACAAGAAGAAGGTAAGAAGAAGCCATTCCAAAGTGGTGAAAAAGGAAAGAATTTTAAAGGAAAGGAAAAGAAAAAATGCTTCTGTTTAGAAAGAAGGGAGAAACCCGTGTGCAATAATTGTTCCAAAGAGGGCCATGATGAAGTGCATTGCTGAAAGCTTCATCCTGACTGAAGAGTGAAGAAATTTAACAATAAAGGGAAATAGATGACCAACGCTGTTGTACAAAAAGACTTGGGTTTTAACTCGGGTGATGAAACCAAGATTGAAGCCATAGTCACTAAAGGAAAATCCGTGGCAAAACCAAGCAAAGAGGAAGTTGTGGCAAGCTCGAGTGTAACAAATAACTCAAACAACGTTTCAAATGAGGAAAATAGAATTGAGTTGTTCCACATCCGTGTTATTTCCAAACACACCAAGATTGATACATTGTTTAACAGTGGATCCCAGGAAAATTTAAATTCTACAGATTTGGTCAAGAAATTGAATCTGGAAACCGTGCCTCATCATAAATCGTATCCGTTGGGTTGGATAACCAAGGACGCCAATCTTCAGGACACACGGAAATGCATTTTCAGGTTTTCTATTACTGCCATTTTTGTTGATGAAGTTGAATTAGATGGAGTGCCACTAGATATTTCTAGAATTGTGTTGGGAAGCCATTATCCGTATGACATGAAAGCCATTTTCCATAGATTTGAGAAAAAATATAATTTGTTCAAAGATGGATTGGAGTATATTGTGAGAGCCCATCGTAGAAAGCTTAATCTGTCTTTAGCAAATGCAGGGCAAATGAAGTGACTGGTCAATTCCAGCAAGAATCTCGTGCTCCTTATGATCAAGTAGAAGAATGATATGGAGCATGAATCCTTTACAGGCTGTGACATGAAGTTGAAAGATGAATTGGTTGATGTGGTCAATCAATATGGAGATGTGTTTCAAGAACCAAAGGGATTTCCACCAAAAATGGGAATTCAACACGAAATTCAGCTACAACAAGACTGTTCACTCCCAAATATCGATATGTATCGAATGTCAATTATTGAAAGTTTAGAAATTAAGAAATAAGTACAGGAATTGTTAGATAAAGGTATAATTTGTCCATCTACTGCACCATGTGGTTCACCAATTGTTTTTGTACCCAAGAAAGATAGAACCTGGCACATGTGTGTGGATTATTGAGCTTTGAATAAAATTACCATAACGAATCGATACCCACTGCCCATAATAGATGATTTTCTAGAGCAACTGAAGAATGTAAAATATTTCACTAAATTGGAGTTGAGAAGTGGATATAATGAAGTTAGAATAGCTGAGGAGGGCATTTGGAAGACTGCTTTTAAAACCAAATAGGGAATGTTTGAGTGGATGGTTATTCCTTCCGGTCTTCGCAACACCCCAGCTACATTCATGAGAGCTATGAATGATGTTTTAAGATCCTTTCTTGATGAGTTTGTAATTGTCTATTTAGATGACATTTTGATATTCAACAAATCACGAGAAAAGCATGTCAATCATGTGAGGAAAGTGTTGGATGTCTTGAAAAAAGAACTGTTATTTCTGAATATGTCTAAACGTGAATTCGGGAAAAATTCCTTAGTGTATTTGGGCCACACAGTTGGAGGAGGTGAGCTGAAGATTGACCCATCTAAAGTTTTGGTCATTGTGAATTGGCTAATACCCAAATCAGTCATAGAAGTAAGGAGTTTTCTGGGAGCATCGCAATGCTAGAGGAAGTTCATTGCTAATTTCTCTTCCATAACAACTCCACTACATGCTTTGACCAACGAGAAGGTTTTCTTCCAGTGGGTAAGCAGACAAAAAAAAGCAATCGATGCTTTAAAACAAAATATTAGTTCAACCCCAATTTTAGCATTGCCAGATTTGAAACAACCATTTGAAATACAAACAGATGCAAGTGAGTATGCCATGGGTGTAGTTCTTTTACAGCATGTAAGCCCGTTTCATTTCATTCTGATATTTTTAATGGTGTTTTTATTAACTATCCTACATATGATAAAGAGCTTTACACATTGGTGCAAAGTGTGAAGAAATGGAAGCATTACCTAATGGGAAAAGAAACCAATATTCACACCAATCATCAACCTTTGCAATATTTGAAATCTCAGAAAAAAATTGCAGCAATCAAGGCACTTTAATTTGATGGGATTCTTATAGCAATTCCACTTGGCAATTAGGTACAAGAAAGGTATTTATAACATAGTGGCTAATATGCTTTCTAGACCGATTGTTAATGTTTTGCCTAAAAGTTATGTTGAACAGTAAGCACATGATGCTGACTTTCAAGAGGTATATTCAAACTTCAGTCAAGGCCACCAAGTTGAGGAATTAGACTATCATGTACATGATAATATGTGGTATCATTTGGGAAAAATTTGTGTGGCACAAGGAGAGAGAGTAAATGTCACAAGGGAAGTGCACACTTCTCTTATTGCTGGACATTTCGGTGTAAGTAAAACAGTGGCAAATATTCAGAGGTGCTTTTACTGGCCTTGTATGCTTAAAAGTGTGTCACATTTTATTGTAGGTTGTTCATTGTGTGCAGTCAGTAAGCCTAGTAATAGGAAACTAGTATTGTACACACCACTTTCAATGCCTTCATGTCCATGGGAGAGTGTTTCTAGGAATTTTGTAGGAGGTATTCCTTTATCAAGAAAAGGTCATGATTATTTGTACGTAGATGTGGATAGGTTTAGCAAGATGTGCATATTAATGCCTTGTAAAAAACAAATTACAACTGAACAAAAAGCTCAAATTTTCTTTGAAAATGTATGGGTTCATTTTGGATTACCTACTTCTATTATAAGTGATTATGATTCCCTATTTGTTGGGAATTTTTGGTCAAGTTTATGGAACTTGATGGACACCAAGTTGAAGAAAAGTACAACCTTCCATCCACAAATAGATGGTCAAATTGAAGTGGTTAACAGGACAATTATTCATTTACTAAGAGGATATTGCAACACACATCCTAAGTTGTGGGATGAACAGTTGCATTATATTTAGCATGCTTACAACCGAGCAAAACACTCTTCTACTCGAACTTCGCCTTTTGAGGCATGTCTTGCTTATTTGCCTAAATCAACTTTGGATTTCATCTTTGAGAAAGATGTAGCTGTAGATGGAAATAACGACATAGACAGAGCAAATAAATTCATTGACCAAATTCAGTTGATTCACCAAATAGTTCAAGAACAACTAGAAATGAGTCAAGGAAAGTATAAGGCAAGGCATGATAAGCATCGTGTAGATCATCAGTTTCAAGTAGGTGATGAAGTTTGGCTTTACATTAGCAAGGAAAGTCTTCAAGGTGAAGGTAAAAATGTGAAACCAATCTGTTATGGTCCATTTAAAATTCTCAAAAAGATTGGTAATAATGCTTTCAAACTTGATTTGCCTTCATATATGCAAATTTATTTCGTTGTTAATGTTGAAAATTTGATATTTTATGAGCCTCCTTTGATTGAAGATCAAGGAGAAAGTGTACAGATTCCATCAACAAGACACCATACTTAACAAAAGAATGAGGTCATCAAAGAGGGGAAATGTTGATTATCTTCGAGTGGGTCTCAAAGGTACAAATCGATCAAAGTCCAAACGGATTGAAGAGGGGAAGCTGAGGGAACAATACCCTTATTTGTTCAATAAATGAATATAATATTTTGGGGTCCAAAAGGCTTCCAGTGGAGAGGAGTAATCAGGTGCTTAAGTTTATGTTAAAAAATAAAAGTATCAAAATTTTGTTAAACTCGGCTTCAAATTGAAGAGCTCATCATTCTAAATTCAACGGTGTGAATGACACTCAAATCTAAGATCATATGTAGAAGTTAGAGCAAGTCAAAGTTCAAGTTTGACTTGTCTACTTAATAGGATTGGATGACCTGGCAAAGCCCTTTAGCGAATGAGGAGGCACCAAGTGGCAGGCTGCCACTGGCCCCCGCATATCGCAAATCATAGTCCCAGGTAGAAAGATGTTTGAAATCGGCCCCGACACAGATAGGTTACGATGCGATCTAATTGCAATCGCATATCGCAGGTGGACGAGTATTACAGAATCAACCCCTGGTGAAGCCTGGTTGTAATGCGATTTATCACATATAGAAATCACAAAAAAAGGTTGTGTTTGCTATGGTTCTAGCAGTAATCATTGAATTGAGATTTACAATGGACTTCCCAGATGTGATAATTTATATATTCCAGTTAATACCCTCGTTGGGTCTGTGATATCGCTATCGCAACATCACCGCCATGTTAATAAGACCTTTAGCTCACCAACCTTCACTGATTGCAATTTGTGATACGACCAATAGGTTATGGCCCACCATGCGACAAAATTCTCGCTTAGTTAGCAGATTTTAGAGCGAATTTGTGGGATTATGTCCGTTTTAGAGCAATTTGTGGAACAAATAGTGGGAGAACTAGGAGAAATCATAACTTCTTCAGTTCTTAACCAAATTGGATGAAAGAAGAGGCTAGATAGCCATTTTTTTAGCATTATGAACTCATAGAGATAGGTTTCAGAGGCAATTGAGCATTGTAAACATACTTTTATTTTAATTTTGAGCACAATAGAGAGGCCCAAGCATTGGAAACTGGACCAAGGAGACGTAGCCCAAGAGGGGTGAACTCCTCATCAAATCTTTGTGTTGTGTGTTGTGTGTTGTATTTTGATGTTCTTTGCTATTATTTTTCTACTGTTCAACATATGTTTTATGTTATATTGTTTATAACATTTACATAAAAAAAACTCTCATGGGAATTAGTTAATTAAGAAAACATGGTGAATCCCTAAGTACTTGATAAGCAAATGATAAGCATCTTGGGTTTTATTCTGAATGGGGAATTAGCACAACATTACTAATTTTCTCCATTTCATATCACTAGTGCACTCTCTAAATCAACAAAATTGTTTGTTTTTAGGGGATATCCTTCTCCTAACCAACAATATTTTGATAACAAAGGAAATGGGGCTTTGACAAAGATTAGTAGAGGATTTGAAGAAATATACACAATAGTTGATAAGGGTGATCCAAATTTATGAAAGGAATGCAATGATAAACATATTTATAACCAAAACATAGAGATAGAGTGAAACTTAACTTCTATTAATAAATTGAAAGTGTTGAAACTGTATAAATGCAAAATGAAAACAAACTAGCTCTAATAGTGGTAGCTTATGTCTAAGAAGAGATGTGAAGGTTACATGCCTTCATCGAATTATATTACAATGAGGCTGAAAGGAATTTTTATCATAAAGAAGAGATGAGAAACCCTAAACATCCAAAAACCTAACCCTAAGAGATTAAGCACCAAAAGGCTTGTGAGCCCTGATAAGGTGAGTTGGAATGCAAACTTCTCGTGGTCGTGACTTTGGCATATGATCTTCATTTGGTGTGCTTGATAGCCTATTGGAAAGTTCTAATCGATAAGTGCATTTTCTGATTGCACTCAAAAGTATGAGCCTATTAAGTACACGTTTCGCCAAAAAATGTCGTTTAGCGCCTCAAAACAACTCCAGAAGTTCAGGATCCAAAAAAACTATAAAAAAATGCAAAAATAGAAAATTGTGCTATGATTCAGTGGAATAGGTGGGTGGCCACTGATATCCACCAGGATTATTCCTCCCCCTTTAGGAAGCAATGGTCTCTATTGCGTTGTGTGCCTCCATTAGATGGGGAAAATTCTATTGAACTTGGCCCCTAGCGAGTCACTTGACATGGTATAGGAACTAGCCTGCTTTGACAACTCAATACAATTGGATCCTCTGTTGGCGAGTGCTCTTAATCTGTGTGTCCAAAATCTGATCAATTGTGGGCTATTCAGTGCAATCTGGGTAGAGCTCTATTAGTGCCATCTTCTTTGTGATTTTTGATGTGTCCAACAATGGTGGAAAATATGGCTGAAGGTGGTCCACATTGAACCTTGGGGGCAGACCAAGGAAGGGGAGGATACAATGCTCAAAATAACTACCAGCCATAGCTTGGTGATGGTGTAAGGTCCATTGTGAAGCAGTTGAAGCTTCCAATGGACCCTTTTAAGGCGTTCCTTCTGCAAATGCAACCAAACCTTGTCTTCCACTTGAAACTCGTGTGGAGCCTGGTATTGATCATGGCATTGTTTGTACTAAGTATTGTATTTTTTCAAGATATCATGGACCTATTGGTTGATGTACTCTATATTAAATATGTGTAGGTTATGCATGTGTAGTCGCAGGGGGCAGTGCGACATTAATGGGACCCAATAGTTGAAATCTTAGGTCCACCTAAAAAAGGCTATGGAAAGTTGATCTATGGAGAGACATATTGTATCTGCGCTGAACATATGGGATACTCTCATCCCATGTGTGTGGATTATTGGAGATGCATATCCAAAAAATGTGCACAATCATCTTGTTGATGACCTCTATTTGGCCATCAGTTTTTGGGTGGAAGGAAGTTGATTTGGTGATCTTGGTGTCCAACAATGAGCAGAGGCTCAACCATAATGTGATTAGGAACCTACTATCCCAATCTGATATGATGGTCTACAAAACCCAAAAATGTACCCACACCCATTCGAAGAAGAGCTTGCTAATGAGTTTTGTTGTGATACTCTTCTTACATGCAGTTAGAATGGCCATCTTAGAAAATCTATCAATGGTCACAAACACATATTCATTGTCATGCTTGGTAGAAGGAAGGCCACACATATATCCCATCGAGATGGATTCCCAAGGCTGATTAGGAATGGGAAAAGGGGTGTACATGCCTTGCTTCTTAATGGCTAGTTTGGAAATGGCATAAGTGGTGTAAGACCTAATATATTTTCCAACATCTTGTCAAAGTTTTAGCCATTAAAAATACTTTTGCACTACTTTCATTGTCTTCTCCACACCAAAGTGCCCTGTTACCCGAATGTAATGTGCCTTCCATATCAACTTTGAACACTCACTTAAAGGAATACAAAGGCATCCTAGATAACACAACAATGCATCCTGGAGGTGGAAGTCTATATTTTTTTGTTTGGCCTCAATATATGGTATATGGCAGTGAATTCCAAGTCACTGTTGTATAATTGTGGCCATCCAGAGGTCTTGTGCCCACAGGAGTTGAGAAACATGGTCATTGTTACAACCGGGGTATGATTGAGGTGGTTTGCAACATGATTGGTGTTACCCTTTTTGTATTTGATGTTCAAATGGAATTGTTGCATGTATGCAAACAATTTCTTATGGAGGTCATTCTATAACTACCATTGTGTATGCATAAATTATAGAGGCTTGTGATTCTTGTGGATGATTGTCTCCTTCCCCAAAATATAATGTTTCCATTTCCAACATGCATACACAATGGGATACATCTCCTTATCGTAGGTGTTGTATTTGTGGATAATATAAGAGAATGTTTCACTATGACAGGCCACCAAATGTCCTTATTGAATAAGGACTACAACAATAGCATAGTTAGAGGCATCTATCTCAATCTCAAATAGTTGTAGCGGATTTGGTAGGGTGAGGACCGGTGTAGAGAAAAGGCAGTGTTTCAGCCCATCGAATGCCTTTTGTTGTGACTTAGAAAAAAAGTCAAATTTTCTCTATCCTTGGTTACTTAACTTAAGGGAGAAGCAATATAAGAGAACCCCAACACAAATATTCAATAAAATTCAATAAGGCCTAGGAAGTTGTGAAGGTCTATTAGAGTCATAAGGGCTCGCTAATCATGAATGACTCGAAGCTTGGATGGATCCACATGCACACCTTAATCATAAATGATGCATCCTAGGCATTGGACCTTGTCCATGTCAAAGGAGCATTTTTCCAAGTTAGCACATAGCTTTCATAGTCATAGAGTGAAGGACTTATTGAATATGCTACAAGTGTTCTGCCCAATTGTTGTTGAAGGTGAGGATATCATGGGAAATATATATAACCACAAAAGAGTTGGTGAAAGGCCGAAATATATCATTCATCATCCTTATGAAAGTTTTTGAGGCATTCATCAAACCAAAGGGCATGACCAACCATTCAAAAGACACTCCTTGGACTTGAAATCAATCTTCTACACACCAGTTGGTTCTATTGGGACTTGGTGGCAGTTAGAATTCAAATCAATCTTATTGAAGTTGTTGGCCCCCTTGAGATGGAAAAGAAGGTCGTTAATATGAGGAATAACGTATAAGTTCCTAGCTATGGTTTTTTCAATGCCTGATAATCAATGAAAATTCACCAGGTCTCGCCTTTCTTCTGCACGAGTACAATTGGGCTTCCACAGGGTGAGGAACTCAGTTAGATGTGCCCTTTCTAGGGCAACTTTTGGATCTCTTGCTTGATTTCCTCATTTTTTAGAAGAGAGAGATGGTAGATTGGTTCATTATGTAGAGGTGTGCTGAGGGTTATATCGATTGAAAGGTTTACCTAATAGTGCAGAGGTATCCTAATAGGTGATGAGAAGTTGTCTTTGTATTCTTTCATGACCTTATCCACTTGCCTCTACTACATGGAGAATCCCTATTTAGAGGCCATAGATGTGGCCACAATCTTCTCCTTAATTTGAAATATGACAAGGAAGAAGACAATTTTCCCAGTTTGGAAGATGACATTATTGCATTACTTAGTATAGATAAAAGAAATGACAATAGGCAATACTACCATTGGTATCCTATATAGTTGCCTGTCCAAAGTAGTAATAACACTATGAGGTCTAGACTCATGTACAACATGAAACTTCCACAAGTATAGTTGGACTAAAATAGCATTACAAATTTCAAAGGGAGAAACATCACAAAATGTGTCGTCCTTAAAGGGCTTGATGCGGTAGGTTAGGTGACATTTTTGGCTAATGCAAAGATCTCACCCTTAGTGGAGCCACCCAATGGTGTATGGTTGTGAGTGTGGTGCTGTCCGTAGAATCAACCATTTAATGACCTCTACCGAGATGAGGTTCTTTTGAATCTTGCTATCGACAATTAAATACAATGGAGCACCCTTCATGCACATTTGTGAGTGAAAGAGGCACTCACCTTCCTCTGAAGCTATGGGCTCACTTTTTTGGACCTTGGTGGTGGAAACGATGGGAGTGGGTTATGCATCAATGATTTGCTTCCCCTTTTCTAGGTCTAGTTTAGAGTTGGAACCCATGTATGACTATGAGGCTCTTAGCTCGACTACCAATGATTTCCTTGCACGACATTCATAAGTGTTATGAGAGGGGCTCTTGTGGAACTCACACCACCTTCCCGTAAGGACAAACTATTAGGAAGACGATATTACTTATCTCATAAACAAAGAAATTGCATACATCAATTTGATGTCTTGCTAGACTACAACCTTCATTTTCATTATTATTACAACAATATGTAAAACAATTGGAAAAATCACTTTTCAATGTTAGTTAATTACCATTTGAATCGCAAGAAATTTTGGATGACTAAAAAAAAACCCTCAGTGGTACAATTAATTGATTTTATAACTCAATGTGTTCATCTCTTAGTGTTAAAGGGCAATTTTTTTTTAGGAAATATAGAAGTCTATTACCCAAACTAGTTAGTAGAGTGATATGGAAGACCAATAACAAAATTGCTTTTAAAAATGTCAGGTTCTCACTTGGTGAGGTATTTCACATAATCAAGTATAGTTTTGAGAATATATAATAGTATATATTATATCAAATATGAACATATAAAAGATACCATATAATAACTTATATTGATTGCTTGAAAATTTGTGCATATGTACATTCACAAAGTATTATAATCATGATTCTTGAAGTTAACGTTGAGATCAATTTGTTTTTATAATTGATGAGGTACACACAAAGTGAGTTATCTATCATGCCTCAATTTAAATCATTAACAAGTGCTATATAGTAGCTAGTCTTTATCACTTAGTTTAAATATAGATAAATTAAATTCAAAAGCAATAAAGACGTAATGGGACAAAGCAATTGATTAAGGTGTGCAAAATTGGAGCATTTTACCAAAATAATATGTTATGTAGTTTACTATACCATTGAATTTATTGACTATGAGTGAATGGGGTAAATTGACTATTGTAGTGTGAAATTACCCATTTTTCCAAAGAATTTGTCGTGAAATGGACTCTACCATAGATGTAGATAAAGTAATATTCATGGTGTGGACAGATGATTAAGTCTCGCATGTCTTTTTGCATTAAATAATTTTATTGGTCGGTTGCTTTTGTTGATGGTTGATTGCTTTTGTTAAGGACTTGTTTAATAAGATTTGGGTAAAAAAAACTATCAACATTACCCAATCCATGAAAAAAGTTGTTATGTTTTTTGAATTCTTTAATAACACTTAGGTGTAAAAAACTAAGAGCATTGCCCAATCCATCAAAAGTTTTCTCAACCTCAATTCAACCTACTTATACGTGAACAACATGGCAAGAAATGCGATTATATCATAAAGGTTTTTCATATTATTGTTCATCAACATCAACATTTGGTGTAAATTTGAAGCCAATGTCAAGTTACGTGATGTCTTGTGAGCTAAGGAATCGGTGGACAAGACCCCAAGATTACTAGTTATACATCCAGCGGAAGGAAATAAATATCACAACAGCTACATTAATATGGCTTGGCATAACTTGTTTTGTTTCAATGTACAAACAAATTTTTACAGTATTAATAATATCGAATAATATTGAATTATGTGAAATGAAATGATATTTTAAGGTCCACGAGACTAAAAATAGTCCATGAGACCATTAGTTCCCTGTTTTTCGCTCTTTGCAATTCAGTCCTTTTCTAATTCAAATTGATGATGAGCTGACCCAACCTTCCAACAATTTCCTTGCTAAAAAGACAATGCCAAGAAACTGATGCTAACATGTTCTCATAACTTTCTCTGATGTCTTTGAATGCATCACATTCCAAAATGAAATGTTTTTCCGATTCAATAGCCCCAAACGTGCAAAATGGCACACCCTTTCTTCCCAAGCTTCTTTAGGCTTTTTCCACCATCCTGTTTTACACTGAAGTTGATGTGAGTTGGTCCTTAATTGAGCAATAAGAACCTTTTCCCTCCACGAATGCTAGCTCCAATGAACTCTTTTTGTTGTAAATCACACGTAGGGTTGAATTCCTCAATGTAATATTTCCTTTCTACCCAACTCTTTTCCCCATACCTTTTTACGAAACTTCTCCATAACAAAATCCTTTAGCTCCTTGCTATTTGTGGGACAAGCATTGAGGTTGATATCCCATTTTTTCATCCATGTGTAGTTTTGTTTCATCCATGTTTTCTTTCTTTCACCGATGCCTTCATGGAGGATAACATTAGGCCATCTACCTACTCTCATTTGTTCAATTCTTTTTAGGTATCTTATGAGCCGCACCATAGCAATTGCTTCAATGGAAGTTGCTCCTGTTTCACTCAACATTATCTCATAAGGTACCGAACTTTTTATTTTGAACTTGCTCATGATCAAGCATTTTTGGATTTTCTCAATTTGTTTCCATTTTGAGACAAGAGTGCTGCTAGCCCACAATTCACACCCATATAACATCACTGCACAAACTAGAAGTCCAAAAAGCACTTAATCTTTTTCCAATCCCATAACTCTGCCTCTTTACATCTGTTTTGAAGAGCATGTAACGCTTTCCACCCTCCTAAAATTCTCTTCTTTCTACAGTCCTCCCAATTGAGTTTGTTGTTGAAATCAATCCCAAGGTACTTGTACTCCTTTACTTCTTCAAGAATGTTTTCTTCAAAGAAGAAAGTAAGTTGGCTATGCTTCCTTTTATTAGAAAAAATCATTATTCTGGTCTTGCTAATATTGACTTTCATCCCCACTGCTCTACAAAAATTCTCAAGGGCATATAAGTGCATTTGCAATCCATGGGCCGATTTAGAAATCAATACAATATCATCAGCATATAAAGAAGTTTTATCACAAACTCCCCCAACTGAACACCATCTCCCCCTTGCAGATTTAGCCATTCTTCCAATTTATCAATATATAGACCAAAAAGAGTGGGGGATAGAGGGCAACCTTGCTTGACTCCAATGTCACTTCTAAAGCTTTCTGAAATACCTGCTAAGGTTCTAATTTTGACTTTCACTTCTTCATAAAGTCTATGGATAGTGGCTCTATAATGCACCGGAATTTCAAGTTCTTCCATTCTACGCCACAACTTATCCCTAGGGACTGTGTCATATTCTTTTTTGAAGTCAACAAAGCAACAAAACACTTCTTCTTTGTCCTCCCAAACCCTTTCAACAATGTGTCTCAACGTGATGCCATGATCCATTGTAGAATGTTTTGGCTTAAAACCCGCTTGTCCTCTTGCCCTCTTTTCTTTTACTTCTGCCCACTTGCTAATTTTGTCTTCTACCATGCTGCCGAAAAGCTTTGCAAACAAAGGATTGATCACAATTTTTCTATAGTTGGATGGATTATTAATGTCTCCACTTTTAAAAAGGGGTATTGCTAGGCTAGTTATCGAGTCTCTTGGGAATCATTGCTGAATGATGTTGAATATTTTCATGATGTGCGGTGAAAGAGCGTTCATTCCCCATTTTAGATACTCTGCTTGAAGTTCAACCAAGTCCTTTGCCTTTCTTGTTTTCAGCTTCTTAATTCCTTTCTCCACCTCCTATAATGTGAAGAGCTTTGAATTTGTGTTGATCCTAAGGGGGGACTCCGCCTCAGATTCTTTCTCATAGAGTTGCCTTGCATAATCAGACCATTGATTGGCTATAATATTATTTTCAATTTGCTTCTTCCTTGGTTGCATTTCCTTCCAGAAAATCTTTGGATTATTCTTGCTTAAATATATTAACTCTTCCCTTCCTGTTTGCATGAACTCATCTTTTTTGCTTTTTAGTATCTGCTTATATAACTTTACATTCCTCTTCTCTTTTCCTACATTTTTCAAGGTTCTCCTTGCCCTTTTGCATTCTCCATCAAACCAAGCATCTTCAGGAAAACAATTTGATTCTGATTTCTTATTTTTTGCTCTTTTGCACTTCTTGAATACATTTTAAATTATATTTGTTAAAAATATTTAATTTATCAACAAAAAAATTATTTAAAAAAAAGATAAAAATATTATTATATATATTCAAAGTATTCCTCTTTAAAAACCATTATAGATATTGTTCATATTTAATTACGAAAAAGCAATGCCCTGCAACACTCCTACATGATCATTTTGATTCACACCTGCGTTTGTAATGTTCATGTTTTTTGATGTTAAATATTATTTTCCCCTTTGCTCCTTTATAGCCGATTCTGGAATGGAATGTGAAGCATGCCATGGTACTTGAACACGTTGGATATTCAAATCATATAACAAATTTCGGATCCGCCGTACTGTGCAATAGGCGTAAGGGCTAACCAGTCTGCCATAGGGCATTAAATGCCCTGGTACATGCATGTTCTATAACAAAATAACACACAACCTTTATTTTTAATTTATGTAGCCACCAAAAGCTATGTGTTATTTTGTTATATAGCATGCATGTATCAGGGCATTTAATGCTATATGGCAGACTGGTTAGCTCTTGCCGTGCAATAGGTGCCAATGAGCATGTAAAAGAAATCCACAAATGAATACTCAATATTAAATCATTATTAGGAATATTTGAGTTTATAGAAATATTTTCGGAAGAATTTATGTTCGAACTGGAATCGTTGGTGAGAAGCGTCAAGGTTTTAAACGGGAAGATTTGGCATGAGCCGAAGACTTAAGTGAATTTCACTGTACACTTCTCATGTGAGAGATGTACATTGTATGTACAAAATGAAATCATTTCATCATCAGATGAATGAAATTATAGCCAATCAAATGTCAATAAAATAAAATGAAATATTTAAAAATAAATAATTTATATTTTATAACGTTAATTTTATATAATATGGTTTATTTTTGAGTGAAAAGGAAAACTAATTCACAGCCAAAAGTTTACTTGATGAGTTATCACATGCCGCTGGGCAGGGATAATAATGTTTTTTCAGTTTGAAACCAAACTTAATAATGATAGAAAAAACACACTTAACAATTTATAAATTAAAAGGAATTTTTTTTGATATTATTTATTTATTTTTAAACTGAGGGTGTTTTTTAATATGATTTTATAATTTTAATTTAATTATTATAATTATTAAGCAAATGACAGAAGTTTAATGTCCACACGTTATTTTAAAATATCTTTAACAATAGTCATATATTTTAGAAAACACATAGTCTAACTAATAGAGGAATTAATCTTCTATATGACATTTTTCCTGGTTAATTTTTACCAAAATCAGACAAAGGTTTTTAAAACCTTGATTTTAAGTTATTTAATATGGAGAAGTAGAGTGTCCCTAGGGTTTTTTAAGGTGTTGAATCTATTTGTTCTTTCAAAAATGTATTTTAAACAACAAAAAATACAATCTTGCTTGAAATTGTCAATGGATATTATCTCCGGTGGTTGGGAGGGTTTAATAATAACCTCCCCACTCCAGTTCCAATCGCATATGCAACATGATAAGTTGGGATGACGCAACCATATGTAAACATGATGTAATTGATGGGATATATGAAACATGATTCTTCCAGGGTCGCACCCATTTAAAAATATTTGAAAAGAAAAAATCTTGCTTGAAACTGTATCATCAAATTTGGTGAAAAAGGCCATTTCATCTATAAATTAGACTTTCCTTTTAGAATATACTTATTAGTAGTAGTCATAGAAAGGTTGAGATTTATCTTAAAAGTAGTTATATATTTTTTGTTCTTTTAATTAAATTTATTATTTAAAGAAAAGTTATATCAATATGTGTCACAAGAACATGAGTTGGTTTTCTCGACATGTGGTATTAGTAAGTCAACAACGCCATTAAAAATCTCAATGATAAAGTGGGAGTGAATTTCAATGGTTAATAATCTCGTTACATGTTATTTTTTTTAAATGTATATATATTTAACTCATATATTAATTATTTTTATGACAATTAATAATAATTTTCTATGTGGTTCACTATCCCTAGAGATTGGTGACGGTTATGTCCATGGAATACTTGTATAAGGTAGATCTACTAGAAAAGATCACTTCTTGTCCGTTCAACCATAGAGCCTATCCTGCGAGTGTTAAGAAAATTGAACTTGTGACCTTTCAATAAGCACATGTGGTTTAATGATAGGGACCAAACCAACTGAGCTAACTCTCGAGGTTTTTTTTTATGTGGTTCACAGACACCACAAATCAGTGACTGCTACATCCACGAAATATTTGTACCATGCAGATCCCCCTAAAGGGATCACTCGAAAAGATTACTTCTTGTCCATTCAACCATAGAGCCTGGCTTGTGAGTGTCAAGAAAATTGAACTTGTGACTTTTCAATAAGCGCATGTGCTTTAACGATAGAGACTAAACCAACTGAGCTAACCCTCGAGGATTTTTTTATGTGGTTCACAATCACCGAAAATTAGTGACTCCTACATCCATGAAATATTTGTACCATGCAGATCCACCTGAAGGGATCACTTCCTATTGGTGTTGGCTCAACCACAGAGCCTGACCCCAAGAGTGTTGAGAAAATTGAACCCATGACCTCTCAATAGCAAAGGTGCTTTAACGACGAGGACTAGGCCAATTGAACTAACCCTCGAGGCTTTTTTCTATGTTGTTCATAGACTCCAGAGATCGGTGATCACTACGTCCACAAAATATTTGTAATAGGTAGATGCATCCGAAGGGATCACTTCATGTCTCCTTAACCACAGAGCTTAACCCCAAGAATGTTAGGAGAATTGAAGTCGTGATCTCTCAATAGCGAAGGTTCTTTAACAACGGGGACTCGACCAATTGAGCTAACCCCCGAGACTCAATCATAATAATAATAATAATAATAGTAATAAAATTTATAATTTAATTATTTTTATGGCTTTTTAAATCTTGACGATGTGAGATATCACATTAGGTAAGTGTTTTAATACCTATGGATGTTTACTAGCCACTTAATTTATATAGCATCAAAATTTTAATTATATATATTTAAGATTAGATTGTAATATTAATTTGATTAATAGGTTGTTCATATTTATTTAAAGTTAATTAGACTTTTAATATTTAGTTTTTTATTTGTTCGCTGGGTTATGTGAGACTTGAGATGATTGACACACCTAACCTATGGCTTGACTAGCCGTGACCTAGGGGGCATCTAAGCCATCAAAATCACCCAAGGATTGAACTAGTGACCTTTAGACCACGAAGTGCTTTCACCTTATCACCATCTATTCTACGCCTTGTGAACTATTAGACGTTTAAATTTATATTTACTTAAAAATTATTTTGAAAATTATAATTATGATATTTTAATATAATAAAAATGATATTATTTTAATAAAATTTAACTGATATTTAAATTAACAATTATAATATATATATTATGAAAAAGCGCTGAATAGTATTATATATAAAAGTTTCTCTTACATAAATATATATAGAGAAAAAACTATAAATGTCTCTCACAATAAAACAATATATGCAAAATCGCAAAATACAAGAACTATTTATAGATACCCAAAAGTAACATATACCCACAATCAGTGATACCCAAAAGTAACATATACCCATATATATATATAACAGATACCCAAAGGTAACATATACCCATATATATATATGTTTATTTAATTTTCCTAATATTAATATTTTAATTTATAATTCAAAATTTTATTTTATTTAAAGAAATAATTTTAAAAATAAGGAAATCTTTTTAACAATTCCGTCTTATAATATAAATAAGAATATGCATTTTTATCAATGATAAATTAGTTTAAGAATTTACATAGGTAGATCTATTATTTTGGGCACAAGTTTTTTATTTAAGATTCGCAGAGCCATTGAGAAAATCTATTATTGGGCTATCTTTATGAGGCAAAAATTGAGTAATTCCATCACCAAGTAGATATATTTAGTTCTCCGAGGCAGATCTTGGGCACATCAAGGGGAATACGCAAATTATCTTGAAGAAAAAATTATGTTAATTAAACTTCACATCTATTCTCTAATATGATTTGCCAAGGTACTAAATAAATCCACCACCAAGTTGTTTCTTTGGCCATTGCAACTTAAATTTTACGTCTATTCTCTTAGCCATCACTAAGTAGATCTATCACTAAGTTGAGTCATTGTACTCTAAGGCATATATATGGCATATTTATTATTGAGGCATAGCAAATCTACTTTGAGATGGATGTATTATTTGGGAATTGTGAGATAAATTTTACATTTATTTTTTGAGGTGGATCTATACCGCCATTGAGGAGTAAATCCTTCATTAAGAAAATCCAAGTTTTATTCAAACATAGGGGTTTATAAACATTTCAGTGTCTTCAAAATTACTTTAAAGAGGCATAGAGCTTAACTTAATTAAGAGTACAAGTTTCATTTCTTATATAAAAAATAATCAACCAGAGGTCTAGCAAAGTGAGCCTAGACAATATTTATAAAGATATAGAATCATTAGAGAAACATACAGAAGAAAGAGAAACTAAAATTCAAACAGAGCTAGAGCTAGTGCTTGAAAATAAGTTTGCATCCTTCAAAGACAAGATTCAGAAATAAATAAATAGTAGAATACTGGATTTCAAGAATAGCTTGTAGGGGATAGAGATTAAATTATAAGAAATGAAAAAGCTAAGCCAAGGAATGAAATAATTAATCTAAGAAGGAGATGTTGATAGTCTAGAAAAATTGAAAATGAAGAACAAGATTAAAGCGTTAAAAGAAAAGTTAAAAAACAATCTGGCTATAAATAGTCTAGAAGGTAAATTCAATGTCAAACCCATTAAAGAAGCCCATTGTGTGTAGAATAGATGGTGATGGGGTATATTGTTGATGTGAAGGTCACTGGTTTGAAACTTTGTGGGCAAAAATACAGTCATGTTAAGCACTGGTGTAACCCAGGCCGAGCGCAATCCCAGGGTGATTTTGATTGCTTAGATGCCCTTGGCTCGCGATTTCTCAAGCCACAGGTCAAGCCTAATGTAATCTCTAATGAACTCTGACCACTTGAATATATATATATATATATATATATATATATATATATATATATATATATATATATATATAATATATATATATATATATATATATATATATATATATATATATATCAAACCCATTGAAGAGGAAATGAATAAACTCATAGAATTAGACCGTGAATCGAACAAAAGAGCCTTGAGCATCATAAATTTTGCTTTGAAAGACGTGAAAGAGGAGGACATGCTAGCACTAATAAATGAAGAACTACAATATTATTTACAAATTGAAACAACTTGTCCAATAGACACAAAAAGATTAACAAAATAATTGAGCTCAAGATATATTAGTTTGTAAGGTATTCCATAATGACCACAAATATGTCATACTCAATAGAACTTTGAGTCTAAAGAATTGGGAATATTTATAAATGAATATCTCATTCCAAAATATCAAGTTGAATTAATGAAGGAATTTCAAAAGGTAAAAGAAATTAGGAAGAAAGGAAATTGGGTAATAACTAGAAACAGAAAAACTATTATCATGGATAAAGACCAAAAGGATAATAACAAATAGGAAATTGGGACACTTTGGATCCTCTCTTGGAATTGTTGTGGCTTTCCATGGATCAAAGTACACATGGTTGGAGTTTTCAGACATTAATGTTGTTTTTTTAAACAGTATCTCATTTTGTGCATATTAATTCTACCTTTTATAAGAAAAACAATTTAGATAAAAAAATGTCCTTACAGTGGGTTAGAACTTAATATTAATAGTATGAGAAATGAAGGCAACATCTTGTTGTTAGGAGACTTTAATGCTATGACAATAACTAACCAAACTATTATCTTAAGTAATGATTTCAACCCTAATAATCTATGGTTAGATGATGACCCCATTTTAGCTAGCAAATACAAAATAAACTATGAAAACTTAGTTGAGAAATTGTACAATGATGAGCTAATAAAGCTCTATAGTTCTCAAGATCTAATGATCTATAATGGTCTAATGAAGTGGCCAAAATCCAACCAAAAGAATAGTTGTATTTGTGGGCTTGGAATTAGTGTCATGAATGGCGTGATATTTGATATCCCCATATATAACCCAATAGTAAATTTTTACCTTAAACAACCATGAGCTAGATTTAGATAATAGACATTAAACCTAATATCTATACTTTGTCATGGATAAAACCCCATGGAAGAGAATTTTAATAACCAAAAGCACTCAATCTTCGATGAAAGATAACATTGATCTTTTTTATTCCTAAAATATTTAAATGAGGATTTAAATATCCTATCAACTAAGGACAATATTGATTACCTTTATCATAATACAACAATCCTCTCTACTTCCATTAACAAGATCTCTATCTAATTGTCATGTAAAAATAAAAATAGAATGGGCAAATCTTGTTATGATAAAGAGTGTAAAATTGTTAGAAATTGATTTGGGAGGCTTCTAAAAAGCCCCTAAAATCTAAAAAAATAAATAAATACAAATACCTAATTAAAAGAAAAGATATACTATAAAAATAAAGAGCAAGAGAATATTTTACACCTCTCTAAGCTAGATCCTAAGAAATTCTGAATACAAATTCTAACTTGTAAAACTCTAGAAAACAATATAATTTCACTAAGGGACTAGAATTTATACTTTAAAAAGTTTTAGGAATCCCTTGGATTCATACACAACATTCAACCCTGTCTTATATAGGAATATTTTTTTCTTTGGAAGACATAGAGTTTGAGACTAAGTGGCTTGCAAAAGTGAATGTTAAATACATTTACGACTACTAAGATGAAATCCTAAAAATTGGAGGTTCTATCCCCAACCCTAACATTCACAAACACTTCAATCTAGTAGAGAAGTAAGGTTTCCCTAAACCATAGACTCAAAGCCTCATTTTTCCTATTTTCAAAAGTGGGATAAAAAAAAAACCTCTAATTATAGGAGCAATATGAAGAGCCCAATTTGAGAAAAGTTAGAATTATTCTAGAAAATAATATCAACATATTACTAGAAAGACAAGGGAAAAGTGCTAAAGGTCAAGCCAAATTTAAGAGCTATCATTCAACTATGGACCATCTTGTTGCCCTTAGGATCACTACAAAGTAGTGTTGTAAGTATAAAAAATTTCCTTAGATGATTTGCTTACTTTAGAAAAGCATTTGACATAGTGCCTAGAAATAACCTTTGGAATATATTATAAAAGCTAAAATATCCTTTCTAGCTTAAATCTATTGAGATTTGGTTGCATGAAAATGTTTTAGACAAGTTTAGGAACATTGATTCCTGGTCATAAGAAATTAATCGTAATATAGGAGCCAAGCAAGGATGTCCCCTATCCTCTACTTTTTAGAATTTTCATTGACAAGTTAGAGGGTTATTTGGAAGAAGAAGGTTGTGTAGACATGACTTTAGTAGGAATAACCATCATCCTTCTTTGTTATGCCGACAATATTGTTCATATGGCAAGGTGTCCTTATGATATCAACAAGCAACTAAAATTCTCAAGGATTTCTACTCTAGTACGAGAATCATTATTAATACTAACAAAACGAATGTTATGATAACCAAATTTAAAATGATCAATTACATCAATTGTGTGCTTGAAATTAACAAAATGGAGGAAAAGACTTCCTATAACCAAACTATAACATTGACAAAAGTATAAATGTGGGTTGTAAAGTTTACTTTGGCCTTGAAAACAATTGCAATTTAGTCCACCTTTGGCTTTGGGATAAGAAAAAACTTCTCTTTAAGAATCTCATCACTCCTATTATCTTAAATGGTTATAAAATTTGGGTTGCAAAATCTCTAGAGACTTATAGAGAAATTTCAAGAAAACCTGGAAGAATTTTATAACTCATAATCTTAAAATTAAAGGAAATTTGCACCCTATCTTTCTCCAAATAGGAGTGAGTCTTCCCCCCTAATGGATAAAATTATTGATTAACACAAAAAATGTACTTTTGATTTTAATTCCCTTTGATACATCTCTTAGATCTCTAGTACATATGCTTTCTTGAAACGAAATTTATACTTGGCCTTCTTTCCAAAAGTCAGAATGATAAAATGGAAACATCACTTGCTACTCAACTTATGCATCCCAACCCCGATTCTTATATTTTACCACTTTTTGATTATTGGGATGTTAGGATGACCAAACATTGCTTGAGAACTTTTCATGAGATCCAACTCCCAAACATCCCAGTTCTCACCTGGATCAATTGTTGACTATCTCAATGTCCCAAGTCCTGAACCTCAATTATTCATTCATCCCAAAAAATTCCATCCTTACTCATCATAATCCTATTCCTTCATCATCCCAACATCTCCCAACTCCTAAGAGTATAGTTGTCAATAAAGCATCGTATTTGAGGTGAATTAAAGGCTTATTGCCATGACTTCATTTAAGTTGATTTCAACGTCTAATCTTGCATAGATTTTTATATGGTGATTACATGAATGTTACCTTGAGGAATCTATCCTCATTAAAGCACCATTATGTAATATTATGAAAAGTAATATTTAGTGTAACCTTCCTCAATAAGTAAACATTAAGAAGTTTATTACCGAGCAACTCAAGGTTGTCAAAGGAAAAGGTGGTGGGTAGGAGGAAATATGCTTATTACAAAGATATTCTTAATACATTTGTGTGTGATAGATGCGACTATCACTGGTTTGTTGCCTATAAGTGGTATTCATAATTACCAGAAGATAAATAAGGCACCAACCAAGCTTGGGAAACTGGAGTAATGAAATCAAATTGTATGCCTAATGTATCTAACTTTATGGACATTGTTTCATGGTGCACAATGAACTTTGATAAGCATAAAAATGTGGTCCACCTTGAACAAATGGAAAAATATCATGTTCATTTGACTCTAAGCGTTTTTAGGAAAATGTTATAGCTACCCACTCCACATAAGGATTTCAAATTTTTTAAGGCAAATTAATTCATGAAAGCTCAAGGAGGATGTAGTGAACTTTTTGTTTTTGTTTTTGAAGAACCCTTAACTTGCCTTGATGGATGTTGCTCGTATTTAGGTAAGTTCATTGACTAAACCCTATAAAGAGTTGGCCTACCTCTTAGTAAAAATTGTTGGCCAAGGCTCTATTGAACATGTACCTAGGTTCGTTTTCTATATTCTTCATCATTCACTAAATGAAGAATCCATATTTGATCAAAATAATATCATTTCCAATAATATTTCCTATCAACTAGGGAACATCAATAATTCCAAGATATTCTTCATGTCTTCCTATCTGATTTATGCTTTGGTTTATGTAAATGTGTCTAAATACTTACTCAATGCTCAAAATGTAAATATAAATGAGCACCTTGTTCAATCATAGTATCTTCTATTATTGACATGCAAGGCTCCCCTTCATTTATATCAAGTTAAAAATAATTTCATCACAAATTTTAGAAAATAATTTTTGATCCTAATAAAAAAAGCTCTCTGATAAGGCCCAAGCTTTTGTCTCAAGAAAAGGAAATTTTGAATACCAAAAAAATTTCTCTTACATTAGGCTCTATGGCTTTGAAGGAATACCTATGCTCCTTCCATATTATGTTTCTAATGACTTATTTGATGTTGAAGTATGCCATCCGTACAAATATTAGGCACATTTTATTAATTAAATAAGGAAAAAGTAGTTCATCTTGATTCCTTTTAAAATAAGGAATTTCATAGTGACATCCATTGTCCACTTGGATGAAATTGCTTCAAATTTTGATACTTTTAAAATTAAGCAACTCAACACTTGAAAAGGCTTTGACTTCTACTATTTTTAATTTAAGTTTTAGCAGACAATTGGAGAAGTGGTTGAAGACAACCAAAATTTGGGAGAAGAAGAACACGTGGACAACCATGTCCATGATGATACTTTAATCACTACAATTGAAATATAAAGTAAGGGGGACAACTTATAGTCAATATTGACCATAGTCCCCTTATTAATTCTCATAGAGCTCTTTAGTTTCCAGAAGTCAAGAGCAAGGAAGTATATTTCAAGAAAAAATAGCCAATGCAAAAGTGCTAGTGGTGGAGGAGGTGAAGACTCTCCATGAAATTTGTATAAAAGAACTCATATTAGTTCAAAAATAAAGGTGGGGAAAGATTGTTAAAGAAATTCAAGAGAAACCACTTGATTCTCAAAATATGGAAATTGATGTTTTTGTTGAAGTCCCTACTTGGGATAGAATTAAATGCTGGAAAATATAATGTTCATCGAAGGACTAGATATTTTAGGACCTTGTTAGTTTTGATGAAGAATCAACAACACTACATAATGCATAATTTAATAAGCAATGGAGCAAGCTAAAAATATCAAAGGTCAGTGTCAAAACTAAGAAAGTGGTGGGATAATGGAACTCTAATATTGATATAATAGAAATAAGAGCTTTTGGATTATATGAGAGATGCTTTAGAATATTCAATAACCGAGCAAGAAAATGAATTTTTTTTTTTTTTTAAATAAAATAAAGGAATTGGAAGTTGCTTTGTGTCCTACATATTTGTTTGTAAGACCCTTAAGTACATTAAGTACATTAAGACAATGAATAATTCAATGAAACAAAGTACAAAGATGAGAGGAGCATTAAGCCTTCTGGAAAAAATAGGAAAATTTGTGGCTAAAAACATCAACATAAGACTGGTTGCAATTATATAATCATGGAAATTAGCAAAGAGTGCACTTACTCTTTCCTCTAAGATTACTTCTTAGAAATAAATTCTGCAAAAAGATTTGGATTCTAATGAATATCTTTTTAAAAAATGCTCTTAATTTATTTATTGCTAGGTTCACTGACATGACCCTAGCAACTACAACTCTATTCCCGTTGCAATACATTTGATGTTGTGTTGAATTCGAACGCAAACATTACAGAGAGAAATTATAAAGTTCACAGGCATTTTCCTTTATTTTTCAAGCAATGGCATGGAATTCGAGGATGGTTGGCAGTTGGCGGCCATGGTAAAAGTCAAGTCTTTTATTTTAAAAACAAGTTTGAGTCCTGACACCCAATAGGGCCCGGTCAGAGTTTGCACAGTGATTTACATTGTAATTTGTATCAGATCAGTCGACCCTGTAATTTGTATCGTTGGTCCCGGCCTCCGAACTCACATGGAAGTATGGACCCCGACTAACTGCGGACGAGCCAACCTCAACCCTGGTTGGAACTTATAACAAAAATGTTCAATTTGTATGGAATCCGGACCGACTCTTTAAATTTGTAGAACAGGTCAGCCATTTTGTTGCATATTTAATAAAGGTGGATTTTGTTTCATTTCTTTGATTTTGTGAAAAAAAAGAGAATTTGCGTTTGAAAGCAAAAGGTTGAATAGGGTTATTGGGAAGACTACATCGACATCATAATTAGTTCTTTAAGAATATATATTATGGATTGTGACAATGTTGAAGAAAAAAAAAAAGAGAATTTGCATATTGGAAGCAAAAGGTTGAATAGGGTTATTGGGAAGACTAGAACGACACCATAATTAGTTCTTTAAGAATATATATTATTGATTGTGACAATGTTATTGAAAAAGGAGACATGTATTTTTCAAATTTGTCGATGTCTTAAAGGAGTTAAATGGCCCACATATGGTGATTGGTGCCATATTAACTAAAGAAAGAATGAAATATAAGTTAGATGAGATGCATACTTTATTGAATGAAACTTGTGAAACAATCAATGACTTTTTAAATGAATATATTCAAAAGTGATTAATTGACTACTCCAACAAGAATGATGACCAAGAAATATGACGCATTAGCAAAGTGTCGAATTAGAAGAAAATGAAGAAGAACTCTCTAATGTTCAAGTAAAGCATGAAATCGCCATGGCACCTTCATGAAAATTCATCACGAGTCGATTAGAAAATGCTATATAGAAAATCAATGAAGGCAAACTGATTTCAATAGTCCAAATACAATTGAGTAGCTAGGTTTTTTCAGTACAATTCAATAATAAATACAAAATTTGTCGAGGAAGCAGAGAGAGAGGTATTTTCCAACATTGTAAGTAAAGTGTCCAATTTGGTCTTTTCTTCCTTTCATTTTTTCTTATCATTTAATAATCACTCAACCTTTTCAATTCAAAGTTCTTTGAGTATTAAGGTCGATTCCTGACTATAGTTTCTTTTCTCTTCTAGGCCTTTTCCTATTTATATGGTTTGCAGGAGTCCCATCCCCATCCTTAAATGGATGAATGCATTTTAATATATTGGACATTATACACTCTTATTCAAACTTCTAATATATTTTTTAAAAGTTCCACGAAGAACTAGTAGGAGTTCACTTTGAGTTTTAAGCTTAAAATTGCATGTAACTCGTTTCATCTTTAGGAGTTTCAATGCAATTATCCTTTAAATGTGTGATGTCTTTCATATTTATTTGATTTGTCCAAATGTGTGACGCTTTACTATCTATTATGTTGGAAAATGATATATGATAAATATGCAACTTTATTCATGTTTATGTGTATGTTGTATTGTATCATTGTTAATACTCATTTTATATAAAGTCCAATCCTTTCTTAGGCATTTTCTATTTTCATTTATTCTTTATTTGCTTTATTTGAAGGAGGAGTGCCACCTCTTAAAAAACAACTAGGGAAGCTATTCCCTCAAATGTTGTCTTTGAGAATTTGACCTATCCCAACAATCAACACCCCTGTTGCGAGCATGTACCTAATTTGCAAGAATAAGATAAACAATATTTAAAACAAGAGGCTTCATAAGACTATTTCAAACTCTATGAAAAACCACCTGTGACTCAAGTGACTGCATGTGATTCAAGTAGGGTTGACATGAAGATGCCAAGTCTTAGGCGAAATCCATGGGGAATTGTAGAAGAGATCAATAACGATAATATTAGAAAATTATTATATCTAATTAAGGGAGAAATTGTGGTGTGATAAAACATTAGAGAATAAGATACGATTATGATACTAAGAGGTGAGTTAATACTAATTAAGAATATCAAAAGTATCTATTTATTTAACTAGTGCAAAGATGAAAATCAACATCGCTAAAGAAAGGAAAAATTGTCATGAGTTCCATAGTGAAATAGGCATTGGACAATTCCTAAAACACCATGGGTCGAAAGAATATGTCATCTTTATAACACTAAGAGAGTTGAAGATGAAAAACACTTTCTCTTAAAATGTTTTGTGCACATCGACATCAAATCTCAATTTGAAAATATATGTTACAATACCTGGCTTCATAACCTTTTAACTTATCAAAATTTTGGTGATTATTCAAGCTTTCTAAACACAAATAAAATTTTGAAGTGAACCAAGTTATTTCTTACCTTTCTTGAGGCTCCAAAGATTATAATTGGTCTTAATGAACATCAATAACTATCATCATCATCATCAATTAAAAAGAAATAAATATAAATTTATGTGAAAATAATAATCTTGAACTGAATATATATATAAGCTAATTAAATTAAAACATTGCTTCAAAAATATGATATATTTATGTCAATTTAATTATAAATAATTATTAGGTGGATGGTAGAGATTTAGTCTCTATGTAATATTCTAGAATATTTTTAGTAATTATCACAAATCAAAGATTTAGATCTATCTCAAAAAAGTAGTTATGCCTTTTGTGCCATTTTAATTAAATGGAATAATTATAAAAAAATTATGTCGAAATAATGATCTTCAAACTAAAAATTTATATAAAACTTTTATTCAAACTTAATTAAATTAAAACATTACTTAAATCATATAGTTATTATTATTAAATATCCATAATCAATATAATTTCTATATACACCTACCCTTTTTAAATTTGAACCTATAACCTGTTTCAAAGGAGTACATGTTTTCAACCATTCAACCCACTCAACTTATACAGTAGCTTCAACATATTATGATCCTTATGTTAAAAGGTAATAACCACAAATGAGTGGTATCTCTTATTAACGTTGTGGTTGATTACTTGTGGTGTAAGTAATGTCGATCGATTAGCATTTTTATTTTCTTCTATATACAAAATAAAATAAAATAATCTTATTAGCAACCTTTCATAGTTGCCCTTCAGCTTGGAATGATTTTTATGACATAGATATCTCTCTATATAAAATTAATACTCTAAATTGTTTGATAGAATGATTGTACAATACCATATAAGCTCCAATATACCATGGTCTTTATTTTATTAACGACAATTGTAATGTAGTGGTGTCTCATACTAATATAATGATTAATTCATTACAATATAATCATTATCCTAGAGACTTATTATTTGATAAGCATAAAAAGAATTACTAATGTTGTTCTATTTTTCTTATCAAT
>APFE031325006.1:10159-41113 GCA_000404065.3 Pinus taeda | reverse complement strand
CGTACTGTTACTGCAGACACGCACCCACAGATACTATCGCACCACATACTGCTACTGTAGCCACGCACCCACAGATTCTATCGCGCCACGTACCTACGCACCTGCGGCTTCTGAAGCGCCGCGTACTTTCCCTGTGCCTACGCACCTGAACCTCTGTCGTGATGCGTACCCATGCACTGCGCCTTCTTCTACTCCGCGAACCCACGCACTTCGCCTCCTTCGTCTCTGCGTACCCATGCACTTCTCCTTCTTATTCTCTGCGTACCCACGCACTTTCACTGTTAATCACCTGCGTACCCCTGATTAGGGGCCGAAATAGCAGTCCCCCAGTGTACCACCGAGAGTCAGATGCTCAGATCTGATCGTGCGCTCAAGAGATCCGACTTCATAGATTCGCTTTCAACTTCACTTTTATATAGATCAAGCTTTTGAAACAATAACCCAATATTTCATATCTTAAGATATTCAATTTGCAAAAAAAAACATAGCCAAGTGATCTCCTTTGCTTTATATAGGAAAGCTCTTCCTAAAAACATGGATCAATACCATAGATAACCAATACAAGGTGCCCAAAAACATGGGGCTCAATAATAATAATAATATAAAGCAATACCCCAGGCCAAAACCATAGAATCAAGAAACGGTGGGCTAAATACCACGAGCCAAACATAAGAAACCCCACATGAGCACTTTTTACTGCCTTGAAGTGTGTGCGCTGGGGTCCGCACCTTCTGACCGGGTAACCTGCGGGTATGACCGCACCTCTTGTATGGGTAACCTGTGGGTCCGCACCTTTTGAACTATTTACCTGCGAGCCTCTTAATTTCCATCATTTTGAGAGCCTGAGCACTTGAGTGAGTTTCCATCAAGTACAACACCTGTATCATAGAGCCATACCAGAATCCTAATGCCAAAAACTAGGGAGATCGATCTTGTCCGCAAGAACGATTTATCCGGCCAACAAATTGGCGACTCCACTAGGGACTGGTTTGGTTTGGTTTTTGATTTGTCTTTGCTTTGACTTGAGAAGCTTTAGTTTTGGTTCCTGATTTTTCCTTGATGTGTGTGGGATTGGGTACTTGTTAGATCCTAGTTTGATTTTTATTTTTCAGATTTTTTGAAGAGGACAACACCTTCTCCATTAGGTACAGCGCGGACCTATCTGCACTGTTACAGTGTAACATAGAGCGGTACCGCACCTAGTTCTACTGGGAGCCTATAGACCCTGTCAAAAGTTTGAAAAACCTAAGATCCATCCACCCAGTTATGTTTAGTTTTTGTCCATAACTGTTAGTTTATGCCTAGATCTGCACTTGTCTTGACGAAAGTTCCTTGTGAGTTAGTTTTCATTGGCATTCTCGTTTGAAGTGATTTTCTAGAAGTTTTTCCTGTTGGATTGATTTTTGCCTGGTCTTCGTAATAGCTCAGAGATCAGAAGCCTTAGAGCCTAGATCACCTTGGTATCTCTGGTCTTCTTGCTGAGTTTGACTAACTTATGAAATCTATCATTGAAGAGAGCTAGATCCCATTTTTCTCTTTTGCAAAACTTTGATTAAACTTGATTAAAAGTTTCGAATTTCATTTTTTATTAAAACATAATTGCGTGTTTGTGATTAGTTTGTTGAGCTGAACAAATTGATCCTTAGTTAGCTGAAAAAACCAAGTTAAGCATCCTCAAAAACATTTCAATTTTCTTTTCAATCCATTTTTTGTTTAGATCTCAAGATTAGATTGTAGTTTTGAGTTTTTCATAGAAAATATAGAAGCTTGTTGAAAATTTTGTTTTCAATAGTCTTTAGAGTTTTCCGGAAATCATAAAAGCTCTCTTAAAAGAATTTTTTGTTCTTATAGTTTTTGATTGTTGGAAAGTAAAGGGATTTTCTGTGAGCGTGATTAGTAGTCTCGTTTTTAAAGTTCTTTGAAAAAGACAAAAAGTTTTCCTTTCAATTGTATGTTAAGAGAAAGATTTGATTTTCAAAGCATTGCATTTTCAACTCTTCCTTAGCTAGAAATTCATTGAAAAGGATAAGGAATTGTTATCATCTTGGGTGCTTTCTTTTAGTGTTTTGGAGTCGAGTCTTCACACCATAAAGTTTCATCTCCGCACCCATTGACTTAAGAAACAACCAATAAAATTAACGCTTAATTAAAATCCATCTATCAATCTTTTTATTTTCTAGGGCTCTTTTCACCAACATAGCTTAGGCTAGTATCTTGGAGTAGGGAGTAATTAACTCTCCAAGATAGTTTAAACAAACAAGTAGTCGATCTTGCGGTAGGGAGAGATTCCAATTGTTACACCTATGCTCTGGGAAAGATCCTCTTAAAGGAGAGGCATGAGATCATACATGAACTAGTGTGGGAATCAATCCTTCTTCATTAGGAACAATAGAAGATATTCACGTATTAAAAACGGTAAACCTCAGATTGACCATTGTCGAGGAGTCTGGGGTCACTTGTTGGTAAACCTTGGATTATGTCAAGGAGCCTTCAAGGGGCTTGAGCTTGTTACTCTACCCTTGCGTGCATATAGGATCGTAGATTGTTCCCCTAGGTATATTTGTTTCCGTTGGTGACCTTAGTGGCCATAATCTTTAGGATTATTTCCTAGGAGACGGTGGAGGGAAGATCCCACTGTACTTGGAGCAGACGTCTACTAGACTCACTTGGAATCTCTAGGGGATTATCACTTGGACTCTCTAGGGGGTTATAGTGGAGAAACTTGTGCCAGTCTGTTTCATTAAGCAGGTTGTCGGGGTAACTGTTACAACCGCCATTTCTGTATTGAATTCTGCGACATTGGATTTCATCACCAACTAGTGTTTTCGATCCGAAAAGATATTATTTGTGTGTGGTTTGATCTCCTAGATTTATTAGGCATGTGCTTCAAATTGTTTGGTTCTTTAGAGACTTTAGGTGGTTTTCTTGAGATTTTCTTTATTTTCGTGTGAATTAATTAAATAATTAATCGTGGCTGAATTACCGAGACAATCTCGTTGACTTCAGGGGCAGCCTACCGAATTTACACCAAGTCAACTTGAAGGGCTGCGAGCTCTTGTCACACCTAGTGAAAGTAGAGTTGGGTCACTGAAGGCCGGAGAGTCTTCATTAATTATACATCCTGATTATCTAGTTCAAGCAACAGAAGATATTTCTAAACCGATTTCATTTTCCGAAGTTACTGGTAGTATTACTCCTACTAGTTCATTAGCCGAAGAACCTGAAATCTTTGAACCTGAAACTAAACCTGCTGCTACTCCATCTTTGGGATTTGCGTCTCCTGTTCCTAGTGGTCCTAGTTCACCCAGGGTAGAAAGTATCATTACCCAGAATCTTCCTTCTGGACTCATTTCCATAGAAGAACTTGTAAGTCCGGACGAAGGTATAAACATCCTCGAAAATCAACCAGCTATCGAACTTAGGGAGCGTGAATCCATTTTCTACAGTCCCATTAGAGGTGACGCTTGGTATATTTCGTTGACCAACTTCTTAGAAAATCCAGGTCTCGCGTCTTCACCACCTCGATTTCCTTTCCATCCAACAACCATAGGTTATTATCCTCCTTTGAATATGTCGAGACAGTCATCCTTGTTTTCTCAGACACCAGAAACATTTTTACATGGTGGTCCTTCTGTTCCTCCTGGGTATCAGTCTTTATCTGGTACGTTTTCAGGAGCATCTCCTCAACCCATCGAATATGTAGTATCTCATGGTAATAGCGTAACTAAACTGTTAAGTGTCAAAGAGATTCTTATGATGTCTGGTACTACTCCTAACCTGCAACCTCAAGGTAGTTCAATACTGCCTGGGGGGCAGCCGCAAGGTACTCAAATACCGCCTGGGGAGCAACCTCAAGGTAGTCCATTACCACCTGGGGGGCAACCTCAAGGATAGTACATCCCTATAAGATAGTATTTTCCTCAAGGTCAACCCTAGTACCGATATGTACCTCAAGGTCAACCTTAGTTTCAATATATGCCTCAAGGTTAGTACTAGCCTCAAGGTCAGTACTAGCCTCAAGGTTAGTACCAAACGCAAGGTCATTACCAACCTCAAGGTCAATACCAACCTCAAGGTTTCCAACCACCTTCAGGTCAATCATTTGTTCAAGGAATGGGAAGTGTACCGTATAATTATCAACCTTACACTCAACCTGGTTTTGGTCCTCAATATGCTCAACCTGTTATGGGTCCATACCCCGAAATGAACGTGGTGTGGGATCAACAGACTTCACAACCCAATGTGCAATTGTCATCTCAATCTAGACAACCTTTGGTTTCTGGTTCACCCCAGCAACCTGTCCCGCCTACTACTCAAACTTCTACACCTGGGGTAGTTCATCAGCCTGGGCCTAGTTCACCTCAAACTCTGCCCCAAACGTCTGCTGCAACTACTGCGGCCTCTGTTCAATCCACCTCACCTATTTCTGGAGTATTAGCAGCTCTAGTTTCTACTGTTCCTGTATCAACTCCTCAGGCCTCTTTACCTCAATCCGGACCTACAATCCAGACTCCGGTTTCAATGCATGTAGGACAACTTGGGCCTAGTACGGTTGTCATAAGTCAACCTCAATTTACTTATCAACCGTACCAGGGACCGTACCAATTCGGTCCTGCTGTGCAGAGCCCAACTTATCAGTATCAACCATACCCTGGGTATACTTATCAACAACCTCAACAACCTCAGTATGGTCTGGTTAATCCTGGTTTTCCAGGAGGATATAATATCTCAAATGCCAATCCGATTCCAAGTTATCCTGGATATCCTCCTCTTGGGGTTGGTCTTATGACCCCAAGTTTTTGGGATCCGAACCATCAGTTACCATTTATAGCAACTTTGGATTTACTTGACTTGTCGCACCTTACGAACGATCTCATTCATTATCTTCCATTTTGGCCACCAATGCTGAATAAGTTTCCCAGTGATATACGAAAGTTTGAGGGGAAGTCAGGAGAAGATCCGTCAAATCATGTGATGACTTACCATCTCTGGTGTGCATCAAATTCCATTATAGATGATTCAATTCGTCTTCATCTTTTTCAACGCACTTTGATTGGCCTTGCAGCCAAGTGGTACATTGAGTTGCCACAAGGCTCCTTTTACAATTTTAGTTAGTTAGCCACTTCCTTCCTTACTCATTTTCAGCTGCCAGTCCGATATGACAATGGAACGGAATTATTAACTTCATTAAAACTATCGACATCCACATATATTTCAAACCATATTCATGAATGGCGACGTCGACGTCATTTAGTGAAAGTTTTTATCTCAGACCAAATTTTGGCAGAATGGTTTGTAAAATCGTTATTACGTAAAATAACTAAAGATGTAGCCAAGGCAGGAGTAGTTACCGAAGAGCAAGTAATTTCTCAAGCTCAGTACCTTGACTTAGTTTATACGCAGTCAGGTACTTTACATGAGAAAATCCCTGACCTTCCAAAACAAAATCAAATAACTGCACCTCCCTCAGGGTCTCATGCCGCTGATGATATGATTGGTACTGTTAATACCAAAAGTAAGAAGAAGTCCTCCAAGAATTCTTCTCCTATTATAACTTTACCAGACTCCCCGAAGGGAGAGTCTTCAACTAAAATTTCTATCGATTTCCATGTCGTAGAATCATCTACAGCCAAATCAAAATCTAGCGGTAAGAAGAAAGGCAAGAAGAAGAATAAGAAAAACTCGAAGGAAAAATCAGATAAACCTGAATCTACTGACAAGAAACGTAAACCTCACTATCATTGTCTCATCTGCGATGAGGAGCATTTTACAAGAGATTGTCCACATTGTGCTGAGGTTGCAAAAATCGTCAAAGGTTCTCACACACCTGCTGTTTTGAAGGATCCTTTTCCGAGTCAAGGCAGCAATATGATAGGTTCTTCCTCTAGTGCCTCGGAAGAGGCCATAATGATGATGTCCCATGTAAGGATTGCGACATGATCGCAAGATTATGAAAGTAAGAGTCCTATTGGTGGTAAGGAAGTGGAATCTTCTAATTCCAATCCATCAACCTCAGCTCTGTCTGGTTCTGATCCACTACAAATCGAGAAACCTAATCCAAACTTAGTAATCAAACCGCCTGCTAAAGGTATACTTTGAAAGTCAGCTTTCAATCCACATGCGAGAGCTGCTCAGAACTATAACATTGTTGAAGATTTAGTTGTTTCCCCTTCAGTAATGTCGGCTTTGGAGGTGCTACAATCGTGTCTAGCACAGCGTAAATTGCTATTGTCGGCAATAGGAGTTGTTGATCTTTAGGATTCAAACCTCATAGTCTTCGATTTAGAAAATAGTACACCATGTTTACCTCATCAAATGGCTTTCCAGTTCCAGTGTTAGTCAAAAACAGACCTTGCTTTAGGACTGTGATTGGTGAGGGAGCTTCAACGTGTATTATGTCGATACAATGTTGGAAATCCCTTGGTTCTCCTACACTTAATCAATCCCTGACAATTCTGAAGGCCTTTGATGGCCGAGGGTTTCATCCTTATGGCATTTTGTAGGGCTTACCTATAGGGGTTGAAGGAAAAACTGTTAATCTAGATGTGGAGGTGGTTGATGCCCCTCTGGATTACAACCTTCTTTTGGGTCGTAGCTAGTCTTACGCCATGACTGCTATTGTTTCATCGGTCTTTCGGCTTATTAGTTTCCACATAATGGAAAGATCGTTACAATAGATCAGTTAACTTACTTTTCATCTGACCCATCCTATGCTGAGAGTATTCAACATGTTGGTAAAACCGCTATCCCTTATAAGGATGTTCGGGTAGGATTAGTTAAAGATTCTGGTTTACTCGAAACTTTTTCATTTCCCCCTCCCAATGTACCATCTCCTTTCATGACTATTCATATGATTTCGTCAGAATCCATTGTTCTTGACGATCCTTAGATTGTTCCATTCGATTCTGAGGCAGACTCTTTTGGTGATGCCATGCCTTTGAGTCCCTTTGAAGTTGCTTATTAGGTTGTACAGTCGTTTTCTGACTCAAGTTCAACCAATCTTGATCTAGTGAATGTGATCCATGGAGAATCACTTTCAATCTCAACCTCAAATTCAACAACCTTTTCTGAAACTATTCACACCGATGAGCAAATTCAGGAACTTTTGTCTGTTGATGAGTTACCATGGGAAGATCTTCATCATCGATCTTCATTTTTACCTGAGATTGATCATTTTGAGAATGATTTTTCATCTATTTTCACTGCTAAATATGTCAAAGAATCGTAGAATCCATTGAAACATCCTGATTCTGAACAAAATTTAGCAAATATTTCTCGAACGGTTCCTATCGACATTTCAGTCAAACCTGGGATTGTTGAAAACATTCACATAGGTGCTTTTTGTACGGACACTGAAGTCAAAACATATAAAGCCCTATTTCAAGAATTCCATGATGTGTTTTCCTGGTCTTATGAGGAAATGCCAGGAATTGATCCTTCAATTGTTGTGCATGAGATCAAAACTTACCCGGATGCTAAACTCGTCCGGCAACGTTTGCATCAGATACACCCACGAAAAGCTACTTCCATCAAAACAGAAGTTGAGAAATTACTTAAAGCAAGTTTCATTTATCCAATTCCTTTAACAGATTGGGTATCAAATATTGTTCCAGTTACTAAAAAACAAGGGACAATCAAAATATGTATTGATTATAGGGATATTAATCGTGCTTGTCCCAAGGACAATTATCCGACACCCTATATCAATCAAATTATCGATGAATGTGCCGACAGTGAAATTTTCTCCTTTATGGATGGCTTTTCCGGTTACAATCAAATTAACATTCTACCTGCCGATCAACCAAAAACGGCATTCATTTGTCCATGGGGGACTTTTGCTTATTGCAAGTTACCTTTTGGATTGAAGAATGATGGTGCAACTTTTCAAAGGGCTATGTCTTATGCGTTTCATGACATCAAGCACATTGTGCAGCCTTATCTCGATGATTTACCTGCTCATTCTTTACGTCGAGCCAACCATCTCACTCATTTACGAGCAATTTTTATGAGATGTAGGCATTATCGGATTAGGCTGAATCCCCACAAATGTGTTTTCTGTATAGAAACGGGCCGTTTACTGGGATTTTTTGTTTCAAAAGCCGGCATTCACATTGATCCTTTGAAGGTCGAAACCATCGTTAAATTACCACCTCCTTCGACTCTTTGCCTACTCCAGAGTTTGCAAGGGAAAGCAAACGTTTTACGTCGTTTCATTCCTAACTATGCCGAGATTACAAAAGGTTTCACCAGGTTTTTGAAACAAAACACTCCATTCTTTTGGGATGAGATAGCTAACAAATCTTTCGATGCACTTAAATACGCGTTGACCCATGCGCCGTTATTGCATCCTCCCAACTACAACCAGGATTACTTATTGTACCTCGCCACTTCCCATTCCACCATTGGGATGGTTTTAGTTCAACAGGATGAATTCGAGAGTGAACATGTGATTTATTATCTTAGTCGGACTCTAACTCTGACTAAGTTAAAATATTCACATGTGGAGAAACTGGCCTTGGCAGCAGTACAAGCTGCTCAAAGATTTCGTCATTACATTTTACTTCATAAAACCGCCATCATTTTTTACTGTAACCCTATGCAATACATTTTAACTAAACAATTGCTAGGGGTCAAGTATTCTAAATGGATTGTCATCCTACAGGAATTTGACTTGGAATTTGAAAAGGCCAAGTCAAAGAAGTCTTTGGTTTTTGCGGAATTGATTTGTGACTTCCCTCATACTAATACCGAACATGTGGCGAAAGAACCCATTGCGGATGAATCCTTGTTCCTTATCAACACTGTTGATCCATGGTATGGAGATATCATTGTCTATCTCCAGACTCAATATTTTCGACCTGACATCTCACGATCTCAGCGCCAGAAAATATGCTTCCAATCCCAACCTTACACTATTATTGGAGATACTCTTTATCATCGTGGGGTGGCTTCTATTTTCCGACGTTGTCTAACTCATGCGGAGGTTGAAAAGGTTCTTAATGACTGTCACTCTGGAGAGTGTGGCGGTCATATGTCTGGGTATGCCACAACCCAAAAGATCTTGCGCACTGGCTATTTCTAGCCATCCTTATTCAAAGATTGTATCACTGCAGTCTAGAAATGCCAAAATTGCCAAAAAATTTATCGTAAGATGTGCGCTCCACCTACTCCTCTCCACCCTATAATTGTCGTCGGTCCATTCACCAAATGGGGTATCGATTTTATTACATGTAACCCTCACTCGGCCAGGGGGCATGCGTATATCATCCTTGCGGTAGATTATTTTACCAAGTGGGCCGAGGCAATGCCTACATTTTTGGCAGACGGCAAAACTGCTACGATTTTATTTTTTAATCATATAATTGCTAGGTTTGGTGTTCCTCAAGCAATTATCACTGAACATGGGAGTCATTTTCGAAACAACATGATGACTGAACTAACAGATCAGCTTGGCCTGCATCACGATAGTTCCACACCATATTACCCACAGGCAAATGGTCTAGTTGAAGCAATCAACAAAGTTCTAGTCACCATGATCCAACGAATCATTGGGATTCATAGGTTGAATTGGCATACCATGTTATTTTCAGCGCTTTGGGCATACCGAACCTTAGTGAAAACATCAATAGGTTTTACTCCCTTTCAACTGCTTTACGGTTTAGAGGCAGTACTACCCATTGAATGCAAAATCCCATCATTATAAATTGTCGTACAATTATTACCAACCACTTCCGAAGAGGAAAACTGTTTATTATACTTAGCTCAATTAGATGAGAATCGATGTGATGTTTCATTAGCTATCGAAACTCATGCCAAAAGAATTAAAGCTCAGTATGATCAGAATGTTACACCCCACAATTTTTCGGAAGGAGACCTAGTCTTACTTTACGATCAAGCAAACGATAAGCTAGGGGCTTGCACATTTCTACCCATGCGGCATGGTCCATATATTGTTAAGTGAAAGCTGGCAAAAGGGGCCTATGAATTAGAAGATTTTGACGGTGTCTCTTTAGGTAAACCTAGGAATGGGCTTTATCTAAAGCGATATTATGCTTAAAAGATTAGTGTGGAGATTTTTAGACTAGTTTCTTTTTTAGTTTGGTGTGTTATTAGATTAGGAATGCGTGCTTTACTTTAGAGAGTGCTTTTCATCATTATTCCTGCTCATCTTGATTTTACTCTTGATATTGCAGATGTCAACTCCTCTCCAAACATACATCGGTTTTGCTGATGGCACTTGTCGTAGTACACAGAACATCTCTTCCGCAGCTTGGGTTATCTATTCACCTCTGACGAGTTAGTATCTATGCATGGGGTAAGCCTCGGTCAAACAACAAACAACATTGCATAATACAGTGCAATGATTGAGTTATTATCTGAATCCATTTCATTTGGAATTCGTAGTTTGATTGTTAGGTTAGATTCGAAACTCGTTGTATTACAGCTTAATAGAGTTTATGCCATTAGAAATCCAGTGTTATTGCGATTATTTTTGAGAGTCTGTCTCTTGGAACGAGAATTTGATTACATCGAATATCAGCACATTCCAAGATATTTAAATACATTAGCAGATGCAGTTGCTTCTCGAATGTTAAATAAACATTTGCATTAAATCAAACAGTAAATTTAAAAAATCCCATAACATGTTTTACAAGATAACCAATAATAGTAATATAGCATAGCATAGAAGTGTGTCAAAATATACATCGTCTTCGATCATAGGCTGAAATACACCTTATGGTCGGCAAAAAAGATAGCACAAAAAGTCCAAAACTGAGTCTACAAGGCAATCATCCTATCACTGGTGATGATCACGATAAGACACCACTGCTCGAGCCACCCTACAAAGGAACCTCCTAAAAGGTCCTGAGACCCCAATCACATAGCACTGTAGCCTAAGAGGAATGTCATCTATGCTAGTCTCTGGAATATCTACTGTCAAGCGCTCTATATGACCCTCCAATTCAGCCAAGGTCTCTGCTAATTGGTCATGTGGGGCCGGTGCTACAGCAGCTAACTGTCTTCGATCATAAGGCTGGAGAGTGGCTGGTCGCCATGGACCCACATCTACATTTAAAAACTTTTTACTATTAATTTTGGGATGATTTAAAACAAAAAATATATATAATTTAAAAAATCTTGAAAACAATTTTACCTCTATCATCCCATTGCTCTCCTGGTGGAAGAACCATGTCGGGATCACCACGATAATCCATCCCAGCATATGGAAAATCCTGAATCACAAAGAGTTGGTTCTCTAACCAACAAAAATACTCGGGTGAGAATCAAACAACCTCAGTGCCCTCCTTAGGATGACGGGCCATGATTGCAACCCAATGCATAACCCTAGGATCTCGGGGAAGTCCAGCCTCAACGATAAGTTGTTGTGGAACCAGCATAGGTACCCTCTCTAGGGCAAAGCTCACAACTAAATAACCATATCCAAAGTTCTTCAGTTGTCCATTCTTTTTCCTAGTCAATTGGCCCTTCACATTGGCCAATATAGCATCGCACCAGTTGAAGATGGTGCCTCATAAGCAGTCTACTTCCATGCGCATCTCGGAACCGGTAGCTAGATGCAATGTTGCACTCTCGCAGAGTTTGGTGACAGTAAATGCGATCACTTTTAGTTCAAGACGGGATATGGTTTTAACATCTATCTGTTTGTCCGCAGTTTGGACATTGCAAAACTATAGTTGGAGACTAGCGACAGATTGGCTACCTGGCCTAGATCCGAACAGAGATAATCCCTCGCCTCTCTTGGGAAAGCCAGTCAAGAAGTATATGTCTTACAGCTCGATTTCGAGCTCGTTGCCACCAATAATGAAGAATTGGTCCTGAATGCTCCACCTGTCTACCAGCCATTGCAGAAAGTCTACCTGTGCCCTCATGTCGGGTATGGCCCAGAATTTAAACAATTAGCATGCTCTCAATGCCTGTAATGAAGGTGGATGGAGTAATGTGGCTTGGTCCACATCCTCATGCTCTCTCTCCCGCCAAACAAGCATCTTGTGTACCTACATTGCAAAATAGGTGGTTTAGAACATTTCAATTCGAAATATGTGGGGAAAAAATGAAGAAATTAGGGTTTTAAATCCGCGTTCTGCGGGGTTCAAACCCATCCTTTTAGCGATAGTGAGTAGTTGCATACTTCTCCTTAATAACAGGTGCGGCACCCCGACTTTTCCCTATGCACGGAAAAATCGGGGTGCGCAGGGGCCACATGGCACACCTACGCAACTACCGCGGGCGATTTTTTGCCCAAATTTCCTTCTAAAACTCAACTTTTAAAGCCTAAAACAAAATTTTAAACGAATTAAATGCAAGTCAGGGACGATGTGGATTACCTGGAGAAAACGATTCTCAATTCTAGTGGTCGGATTTTCCGCAATCTCCACAGGAAGTTTTCTTACCAAAAGCTCTTACTTTTTACTCCAAAGCCAAATGGTGAAAATGAACTTGTAAAAGCCCTTTTTATAAGATTTTTTGAATAAATATATTTTATTTATTTATTTTTTACTTTGAAAAGGTCACTTTTGGTACATTTTTATTATTTTTTAAACAAATATGAGTAATGTTTGCAGTTTTTGTGCAAAATATTGGGTATCCAGGGAGAATTGGTCATTTTCAACAAAAACACACAGGAGTCCTCTTTAAGCTCTTTTCTAACTCGTAAAATATGAAAAGATTGCTAAGTTTTTCTTTTTAGACTCGTTAAAATGGAATTAAAAAGATGGTCCACTTACAACTCTTTTCTGACCATATAAACATGAAAAGATTGTCGGACTTTTGTCATTTCGAGTTCGATATTGGTAATAAAACGACGTGTTTTCGATCACTTTTTTACTTTTTTAGATTGAAGGCACTAATTATGAAACGTACTCCTTGATCGTATGTTAGGTAAATTTGACTCGGGATAGAGTCAATATTTGACTAGGGAAAACAGTGGTGGTTTTGGGGCGCATGGTTTTGTGCACCCATAGTTTTCAGCCCACAGTATTGCATGTAATGGAGCCTATAAAAGGCTAGGAAGACTTCATTGTAAGATAGGCCTGGAGGTGAGCGGTGAAGGCTCACTTGGCCAGATTGGCTAGGGTTTTTGCCAATGCTAATGGAATTTCATTAGGATGGGTTTTCCCCGGAGTTTGGGGTTTTTCCCGGTTAAATATGTGTTTATGTTAATGATTTGTTGCTAACCTTTTATGTTTATTTCTCTGGGTAAATTCTTTATTGTTTTCGCTGTTTGACTCCAACAATTGGTATCAGAGCAAGTTTGGCTTCAGAGGGATGCCTCTGTTGTCAAGGGTTTATTTGACTGCAGAATCTATTCGCAGTTCTAGGCACACAGTAGCTCGGTAATTGGAGAGATTAGCTATAGCATTGAAATTATGGAAGATGAAGGTCCTGTTCATGTGGCAGCACGGGTTCCATCGGATCGCTCCTGTGTCTAGAGCTGGAATCCATTCAGAGAATGGAGCAGAAAAAAAAAAAGGAGCAGCTAGGCCCTGGGGAACGACGTGGTTTCGATCTCCTGCAGGCGTCCCCTGGCGTCCTTGGCGGGTTGTAGGCTTGGCACACGAAAGGGGCAGGATTCGAACTCGAAGCCCCAGTATTTCGAGAGCTCGGTTACACCCTGCTCGTCTGGCACTGAGGCTGTGGCGGTGGACGGGCGGAGGATGAGCGCGGGTAAGGTGTGGTCCAAGGCTCTGTTTGATGCCGGCTATTTTGAAGGGTCGAAGACGGTGTGTTACGGGACGTCAAGATCTGAGGCAATGCGTGGGAAATTTCCAGATCTGCTGGAAAAATGGTGTGCCCAATGAAAAGTGAGCTTGGATTTTTTGCTCCACGTTTTTTAGTCGTCTGAAAGAAAAATCTCATGGCAGAGATCAATTCTTGTGAAGGGCTTAGATCCACTTTGCGGATCTGCAAAGGTCGGTTAATTTTATTTTATTTTACATTTGAAATGCACTGTCTCACATCTAAGATTGGATCTTGGGATGCGATCTTGGAGAGCGATGAGTCTACGATTGAAATATAAGACTGGTTTTGGCCAATCTGACGCGGTTGAAGGGATTGAAGAGGCCGAGGATCGATCCTGGACATGGGCGCCATTGGAAATCACTGGATGGGCACCTTCTTATGTGCCGACGGTGTGACTCTGAGCGATGAACAGAAGTCTGGTCAGGACGGCCACTTTCGCATGCAAGCGGCAGCGAGGAATCTGCGTTGTGAGCTAGAGCGAGCCATGAATCACTGAAACCTGGCTAGACGATGCGGTTGCCCCAAATTCTGCTCGGTGAGATGGTGCTCGTGTACAGTCTCTGGATCGACATGAATGATCACAACTATCTCTGAAAATGGTGGATTCCTTGACAAAGCCGGAGTCGCAGTCGGCAGAGCTAAAGCTCGTGCTCACCATTGGGAGCGGTACTTTTGCAGTGGACAGAAAGAAGAGGCTTGAGCGCAGAGACTTTGTTAATGAAGAAGTTATGCGTAGAATGGGCTCGGTGATGAGGGTTTGATTTTCATGTATAAAATGCATTTGATAGGTATAAAACCAAATTCTGACACGGTTATGAGTGTCCTTGCTGTATGCACCAATTTGACAACACTGCAACAAGGCGAGGAAGTCCATGGGTTGATAATTAGAGGTGGCTTAGAGTTTGATGCTATTGTGGGAAGTGCTCTTGTGGAAATATAGTCAATGCTTGGCAAGTGTTTGACAGAATGTGTCAATGAGAGAGAATATTTGCAGGAGAATTAATTAAATTGATGAGCCATGTATCTGAAGAGAATTCCTAGAGGACTAGCGGTTACAGCAGCTGGTGACTCATGTAATCCGGTAGATGGATTTTTTTTTATATGGACATTGATGTCATTCGACAGATTGCTGTACAACTATGATGTCCTCTTTGGAGAGGACATCATGTATGAATGTAGAGAATGGTCATACAAAGAACAGCAACAATGAAACAATTTTTTTTTTATTATAATGAAGTTAATTTTATTACATGTAAATGGGCATACTGCTGTAAGACCGGGTATGGCATGCGTACCCCTGGGTAAATCACTGGTAAATTCTGGGTTAGACCTAGGTGATAGGGGGGATGTCAAGTTAACAATTACTCTGGGTAAAAATTTGAGGGGGGAAGAGCTAGAGTGAGCGGGGTTGTCTCACTTAGCAGGTTTGGCTGGATTTAGTCAAGAAGCCCCAAGTCAAGTTTAAGGGGGGAATTGTTAGGTAAATTTGACTCAGGATAGAGTCAATATTTGACTAGGGTAAACAGTGGTGGTTTTGGGGCACATGGTTTTGTGCACCCATAGTTTTCAGCCCACGGTATTGCATGTAATGGAGCCTATAAAAGGCTAGGAAGACTTCATTGTAAGATAGGCCTGGAGGTGAGCGGTGAAGGCTCACTTGGCCAGATTGGCCAGGGTTTTGGCCAATGCTAATGGAATTTCATTAGGATGGGTTTTCCCCGGAGTTTGGGGTTTTTCCCGGTTAAATATGTGTTTATGTTAATGATTTGTTGCTGACCTTTTATGTTTATTTCTCTGGGTAAATTCTTTATTGTTTTCGCTGTTTAACTCCAACATCGTAATGGTCAAGCAGTTCTCTCAAGTATTATTTTATACTTTTTCGGGCTTGTGAGACACAAATTTACGAAAAAGGACAACCATGGAGTTTTCTTAAGTTTTTCTTCTGACTCCCTAAAATTGAAAAACGCCGAGTTTCTCCTTAAAGGACTTGTTCAATTACAAACAGGAACGAACCACTCCTTCTTAGGGTTCAAATCTAAACTAAATTGGACTCATCCGAAGGATGATCTTATAACCAAGCAAATGTTATCCTCCTCAAGCTTGTCAAAAATAAAGAGGTACTAGCCAGAAATGGTGGGGGAAAAGAGAGAAAAATGAACCTGTTTGTTGTACTTTGTGTATGAAAAACTTTCCATCACTCTTGAACACGACACTTCTATTCACCTGGGTTGGGAAATCCTTTACCTAACAGTTAATCAAACCACATTGAAAGTCTTCAGCCGGTTTTCGAGTATTAGCTTTGGGTCAATTGTCACCAAGCAATCTACAGTGTCGTTATGTGTTCAAGAGGTTTGTGCAAATAAACCATTCACCTGAAAAATATATGTCATCCATCATTGACCATCCCTGAGTTAGTCCTTGCCAAATATATTTCTTCAGACTTGATCTATGATTTCATGTTATGGGCTTGCCTATGATGGATCGCTTTCTATCGACTCCGACTCATTATCTAGAAAGATGATATAGAAATTGTCAGTACCTTGGAATCTGCATGCCTCAATGGCAGGTTTCTCCCCTTTGATGACAGGTTGCATCATTGACCTTCGATCAAAGGATTCTGTGACGTGTTAGACATTGACTCATTCATTCACATTTCATGGATTGTACTGAGTACTTTGAGGACCATTGACATTACTGGTGGTTCCTCTCACACTTGTTAATAGTTTACATCATTGACTGGTAATCAAGTGGTTTCTACCATGTTCGACTTCAACAAATTCATTCACATGGATCGAATCGTACTAGTCCGGGAAGTAGGAATGAAGACCCTAGATCTAGTTTCCACCATCCAGGCTGCAAGGAATTTTGTTATCATTATATGGTGTACTATTCATAAACAGATGGTTGTTCCCATACTGTGTCCATATGTCTCTACTTATGATGTAATAAAAAATCATTCCTATATCAGAATAGTTTTACATAGTTCTTAGCCAGTTTTGATCTGAGTATGGGAATGCCTACCTCAGCGATGATATTTTCACATATATATATTTTGTGTTGAATGTTTTTATAGGTTTTGACCAGGGTATCCACAGGAAGATCCTTGAAATGATAATGTCCTTCACTCTTCTTAGATGATAAAAAATTATCCTCATCTATTACAGACTTTTCACTTTAGGGGGCAATCTGTTACACAAAAAATTGTCACCATGACTTTCTACAGTTTGTGTGAGTCCATTACCACTCATACATACCTCCTTTGCAAGTCTTAAGCCTCAGCTCTTCATGTCAATCCTTGAAAATGGGAGAAAGACCTTAAAAATATCATAAATCCTGGTTTCGCACTTTCTCCTAGCATTGTCTGTGGTGCTGCACCCAATGGTCATGTCCCCTGTGAACTTGATCGCTCTGTCTGTTAAGTGATGGGTGCGAACCCCTGTAAAAGCTAAAAAGGTGTGAGTTCGCTCTTAAATACTCACCTTGGGTCACTTCTGGATGCTTCTAGAAGGAATATTACGCTGGCAAGTCCGCTCCACCTTGGTTCATCCATTCCATAAATAAGGGATCTAACTCCATGATATGAGGTGCTTATCCCATTGAAGGAGGAACTTATCCCTTCAATGGTGGACCTGCAACTTCCTCCATTTGTACTATAAATTCAAGCATTTGGCTAGTTGTAGGGGAGGTTGAAAGCTGAAGATTCTTGAGGGTAAATGCTACTAGAAATTAGACTTCCTTTTTGAGCTTGTGAGAGGAGAGATCACATACCTTTCATTTCATTTGGGAAGTGAGTGAGGCTTGTCAAAGTAGAGGAGATTCCTGCTGGACCCTGGAACGAGCTTGTGCAACATCAAGGCAAAGGTTGTAAGGTTCTTTTATTCATAAAGTTAATACAATCAAGTTTATTTTTCTCAATGAACTGTCTCTAATTTTTTATTTTATGAGCTCCTTGATCTTCATAATGAACATGTTTTATTATAGTATCTATGCAGGTGTTCTTTGATGTGTGTTTGTTTGTGTATGCAGGTTATTAAGAGGGAACTGCTTGAAGCTGTTGGAACAAGGCTACCACAAACAAGCGTTGGACCGAGGTAGGGTCTACTACACCTCTTAGTTTTCATTTATGAATTGAAACATGTTTAGAGAAAAGTAGATTTGCTTGTGCTGCTTGTTGCTAGATATCATTCGATGCTAGGGAGATCAGTCTTGTCCGCAAGAATGATTTATCTGACCAATAATAAGGCATCAAGCTTCTTAGTGATTCTCAAATAAGTATAAGACCCCTATGCTCATACATGTTGCCTAAACTTATAGAATGCATATTTATGACATGTTTTATGAAATTCTTGTCGTGGCTAGTAGGGGTCCAATCAAGTCTTTATTCAAGAATTTATACTGGCATCATTACCTCTATGTTTATTTTCATTTATGTAAAGTCCATGAAGTTTTGGGCAGTGACTGGGTCATAGCCTTCGGATATATCCTTAAATTCTGAAGTCGTTGGCATAGCACTAGCAAAAAAGGCTACATTCATACTCAAGCAAGCTCATGGGAGTGACTGTGACCCTCAGTCGCTTGGAGGGCTTGGCAAGGGAGCGGCTAGGGCTCTAAGTCCTTGAAATGTTGAGTTTACTCAGGGGCTGGTCACCTAGAAAGGTGGGGTAGCTCCTAGAGTTTTTGTAGGATGTGTGGATGGTCAGTTTGGTTGTGTTTTGTTGGTTCCACTTACTTAAGGTGACCTAGGAGGTTGAATAGGATCATAGTAGTATCTCATCACATGTTTACCCTAATTGGTCGGTTACTTGGGTAAATGTGGGAGGAGGGTGTTTTTAATGTTTGATGTATATATTTGTTCTTTTTTCTTTTAATAATTTGTTCTATTTTGAGTCCTAAGTGTTTTTACTCAAGTCATGATTGTTTTTACTAAATATATAGGTGTTGTTACTCAAGTCATGGTTATTTTTACTTAAGATACACTTGTTCTTACTCAAGTTCCAATTGCCACAATATTAATTCACAATAGTTGTTGTTGTTACCTAAGCCATAACTTTTGTCCCTTAAGTCGCAATTTATATTTATCGTGCTACGTCCATTCAAAATGAAACCAAAATAACGCCACTTGAATACTAGCAAGATTTTTGGTTTTAATTATCTTTTGATATCCATTTTAAATAATCATGCTTAATTGAAGAGCTTTCCCTCTTTTCCCTACTACTTGTTAATTAGTTCGAAGAAAGAATGGTGGGGATGTTAATTGTTTCATTGATTCAAACAACCCTACTCCTTCATGTTAGTTATTCTTTTTAGTACCTTTTCTCGAGAAATTTCCATTAATTTTCCTTGGGAGTGGTGTCATATCTTTCTATGGAGGCCCACTTCCATAAATTATTTATATTAAACATTAACAATAATATCAGGAGCATTAATCATTATGTGGATTTTTTTTGTTTCCTTAGAATGCTCCATCTTATTTCACATTAAAATAGCAAGGATGGAGGGTCTATGATGAAAGACGTGCTCAATAATCCAACCCAATAGATAAAACAATAGGTTCTAAAAATAACCTCTTGTACCATCCATCTTCCATAAAAAACTATCATATAAGCTAAATATTTAATAGGAAGATGAAAATACAAGTAAACCCGCCGAGGTACTAAACAAACCTACTGATAGTAGGGATATGCTTGTATGGTGCTAAGGTACACCCACCAAGGTATTGAACATGCCCACTAGCAATAGGTCTATGTCATGTAAAAAGGAGATGTAAAATAATTTACTACAATTAATCACCATTATTCATATAATATTCAAGGCTACATAAAATGAAACCCATATTTTGGCTTCTCAGGAATTGCTCGAAATTTCCTATAAAACTAATGCTTTTATGTTATATTACATTTGGATACTATGAAATGTGGGACCTTTAGAAGCTACTGCACCTTTCTCACTCAATTGGGATTTATTATAATCTTTCTACAACAAAAGGGAAAATATTTATTATAACTATGTTGATGGGGTATGTTGCTCAAATATAGTTTTCCCATCTTGAATTCCTTTATCTGCGCCCTCTCCAATGAGCATTTATTATTTTTATAAATGGCTATCAAATATATTACTCATTGCACCAAATATTGCTCTTTTCAAGTACATCCTCTTCTCCCCATGCATCATTTTTTGCGGCAGTTATATTATCCTTTCATGTGGCACAAGTCTACCCAATACCTTCATATTATTTTCAACCATTGTTTGAATGATCTTTACTACCATATATGGTATCATTGATGGATGTGGATGACCCTTAATTTCATTGGGGATTGGGATGCAATGAATATTCTTTCTATTTTTTTTCTCCCATATATAATTGTTGCATGATGTGTTACTATTTACTTGTTGTTACATAGTGTCATATTCTCTATTTTTTCTATATGTTGTCACCATAATTATAACAATAGGAAATTGTTAAGGCTAACCTTATTTTTATGCATATTTTGCAGTAGTTCTATAATCGCAGCTTGCAGCAATGGGAGGATAGAATTTCCGCCATGAACCTAGCTATGTACGTGCTACAAATGAAGCATGCACTATCCTAGACTGTGTAAGATGGTTGGAATACTTCAATAAGAGCCAAGGGTTTGAAAAATAAGATGGATTGGAGTTCATGCAAAATATTAATGAAGGGATGAAAACCATAAGGGATTTATAAGTTCGAGTTAACGAAGAAACCATAGCTGAAGCTACAGGACTCATACCCGAAGGAGAAAAATGGTTCTCAAATTACACACCTCAATACAGAATGTAGCTCTAACCTTCATAAACAATGGAGAAGAAATGACAAGGAAATGAAAGGGGTATAGTCCGATTTCATTTTCAGAACTGTGGAGGGAATTGGCAGGAATTATTCAAAGATACATTACATGTTATGGAAGACATGATGTTGTCTGAGGTTTCCACCTAAAGTTGTTGGCATACTTAATGTAAATGGTATCCCTGAATATCCCTTTATTTTTTAAATCCATTTTGCATGACACTACATATAGAGTTAAAAAGGCTAAGGATCCTCATGTAGCTGTAAGTCATCATGGATTAATCAAATTGTTGGTTGTAAGAAGTTTAATCCAAGTCCACCAAACCTGGGAGAACTTTGTAAGAGAACACATGAATGAAAAAGAAACTATTTTATAAAATATCTTAGAGAAAGTTAAATCTTTCAATACTAAAGTAACTTTCTATTGATATTGGGAACCTTTAAACTCCAACTAGTACTAAAAAACTAGGAAGCTAGAATTGAAGACCAAAAAATTGAATCAAATCCTGAAACTACCCTTGTAGAAACTCTTCAAAATGAATATCCTTTGTTTGAAAATATTTCAAAAGAAGTCCTACAAACTAAAACCCCAGTCTTTCAAAAACCTAGTAGGATGCAAAAATAAATCTCATCCTTCTTAGCTTCTTTACCTTGAGGACGAAGAAGATCAACCTGACTAACTAAATTATAGTAGGGGGGGAATTCATTCCCCCTCATTTCCTTGGCTAATATAATTACTTCTACAATAGAGATAAGCTTAACTAAGGAGAATTCTAGAAAAGAGGAAGTACCAGACTTTGAGGGGGTTTAGAAATCACTTGAAAGGGGTATGGACCAAAACACTCATAATATTAAGAATCTGCAAGAGATAGAAATGATTTATTTAGACTAGGAAGTTCTTAATGCAGAAGTGGCACAAACATTGGAGAATGTGGAAAATTTACTTGAAACCATGCATATGGGAGTTGGGACAACTATTGTGTCTCAAGAATGTTTTGATGATCTTCCAAGTGGCATAGTTCAGGAAATACCTACTAGTTCTCTAGCAATGGGGGACCAAACCTCTCCCATTAATTCTCCAATGACCATAGTTTTGGAGCCCTCTTCCGACTATGTTGTTATTGTTCAAGAATTTTCCCTGGATTTTGTGACCACAATTTTAGAACCTTCATCTATGAATGACTCAGTTCAAAAAACCTCTATTGATTTCCCAATAAATATAGTTAAAGACCATGTTGATAATCCCTCAACAACATTGGCATTAAATTTCAAGATAATTATTCAATTGTTGACTCTATAACCAATATGGCTTGTTATTTTCCGATTGATTCTTTAGCAACTGACAAGTTAGTTGCTTAGATACAGAAGACTATTGTTGAATGTCTAGGAATTGACACTTGCACTCCTCTTAATGATCCTTTAATAGTCTATCTTTAAAGAAATGAAAAAAAAAATTTAAGAGCCCTATGATCATAAGGAATAAAAAAGTGAATAGGCTTTTTAGGAAAATTATTATTCTGAAAAGAGAAAATGCCACTCTTAAGAGAAGGATCTAGGAATTGGAGAATCTATTAGCAATTGATAAACAACCTCAAATGGATCCTAAGAGGAAGGCAGTAAGACAACCTAGGGTTCATAAAAGGAAGAAAATTTATGAACATCACAGAATAGAGACCCAGACTGAGGAGCCATTTTTGGATGAAACAAAAGTACAAATTGAGGTTGTACCTCCTTACTTTCCATTGATTTTGGAAGTTGAAATACAGACCTTACAGAAAACCATAGCTAGATATCTGAAATAGTTGGTTCCTCAAGATCAGCACCATGAATTACTAAAGAAAAATTGTAAATGAACTCATGTAGAGATAAAGACAGTTGAAGAACTAAGTGATGTAAATAAGGAGAATTGTAGGCTACAAAAACAGGTTCATAAGTTGAAAAAGGAGAAAAATGAGATTTGCTCCATATTTACAAATGTTATGGTTCTTAGCCTCCATATTGCAATTATGTATTGTTCTTGACTTAGCAATAACTAATGCTCAAGATTTAGGTTGTACAACATGGATTTTCTGATGATTTTTCTAGTATCTTGGATTTTGTAAGCAAATTTCAAAAGCAAAATGAGTGTTTCCAGCATCTCCTTTATGAATTATACATACACAACATTCTACTTCTTGAACAAAGAAATGAAATATCCCACCTTTTATTGGAGATATCTAGGTCCAAGCCTTCACATCGTTTGTTCAAAATCAAATTAGATGACAGGATGCTTGCACCACCTTTGAACTAAGTGAGGGCAATTTTGAATTTTGGGTAAGAAGGGAATCAAAGAATTCCTTTGCTACATTTCGAATGCACAATAATTTTCCAAGGAAACCACTCGTTCCCTTTACACTTAACACAAGCATGTTGAAGTATTGATGGAAGGAGTAGAACATTTGAACGATATACAAGAGGATGCAGTCAAAGGATTTAAAATAAGATGGGGTAGATTCTAAAATGAAATTGAGAGTAGGGAACCTTTCAATCCTCACAAATTTCAATTCTCTTTCTCAAATTCATTCTTATGTCACCATTCTATTGGAAGTAGGGGTTAATTGGATGGGGTGTAGATACAATGCCCCATGATTTAATGCCCTTTGTCTTCCTATCAATATGATTATGAGTTATCTCAGCAAATTGAGTATCAAGCCTTTCAAGAAATCAGGGATAGGTTTAGATTTAGATGTGGAGGAGAAGAGACTTATGAAGCCTATTCTCTAACTTCCCTACATGTCAACTATTTGTTTTCACATAGATAGATTTTACATGAGGACATGCAATCAGGTCAGTTTGGGGGTGGTTGGGTATTAGCATGGAAAGAATCTTGTCAAGACTGAGAAGGACTTCACCAAAATTCAGCCTGCCAAGCCATCAAAAGAGATCAAAAAGAAATTGTTGTCTGAGGCAGGCATACCCATGCTTAGAAAAAGTAAAGCATGTCCACATATCAAGTACAAGCAGATCCAATATGTATACAAGTATAAAGAAACTAAAAGTACATGATGGATCATCTGATCATGATCAAAAAAAGTACATGTCTGAATATCACATATAAGAAGATGATCAATGATGCTAAAGGATGAAGCTGGTTGCTGATGTCAAAAAATTGATCCCAATAGTACCAAATGAACATGATGGAATAAAACGATACTACATCACAACTCGAATGCCAACATATAAGATTTCGTTGTGAAGAACTGCAACATATAAGGTGGATGGTGTCAACTAGCAGCAACAGGAGCAACTGACAAGTGAACCAAAACATGTTGATGCAACCCAATGTCTTCACCGACCACTGCAGTACATTTCCACACAATGGGAATAAATGATCTGAGGTCAACCATGTGAGAAATTGTTTGATTACCTGTCATTGATGTATACCATTAACAAACACGAGACTACTCACCAATAATGATAATGAGAGTCAAGGTACCCAGTACAATCTAACAAGTGCGAATGAATGAGATGAAGTCAAACAAAGGAAGAATCTATCAATTGGGAGACAATGATGGTTTCCCACTATCAATATTGAAGGAATCTACCACTGATGACTACAAACCCCAAGGTACTACCAAGTGGACTCTAGATATTTTCCCAAAGCAAATGAGTTGTAGTCGATAGGAAAAGATCCGCTAGAAGGAAGGCATTAAGGCATCCTTCATCAATCTAGTGCAAGTGTAACCCATAGGTCAATAATGTGGAAGGAATTGGACGAAAAAGATGTAGTAACCTAACCAAATCACGTTTCTAGCATACACAAGATGTAGCTAGCACATGATAGAAACCCTCTGAACTAACTAGTAATGAAAGTTGACACAGAGGTGAGGAATCCACCAATAGGGTCAAATAGAAACCAAGGCACTACATGAATCCCAATGTGTGATAATGAAAGTTGATGTCAAACACAAGGGAAACCACTCAGTCAAAGACCCATGATACTAATCGATGCTGAGCACAAGGTGACCTATCAATCTTGAAAATAGGTCCAAGGTGCGGCTCTAGATTTTCCCTCAAATCAATATGTCATCATTAATAAGGACAAGACCCGCCAACAATAATTCAATGGAGACCTTCTCAAACCGGCATGAGAAAAGGACCAATATAACTGATGTGATGACAAACATGATACTGACAACCAGGGATGGCTGACTGAAAAATAGGTCAAGAAACACTGCACAGAGGCCGACTCAGGCTTACTTCCCCTGAACAACAGCACGACTCAATGATAACTATATGGCAACATATGATAACTCTGTATAAGTTTGTCATGTAAGAGGCATGAGAAAACTCTCCATATGATTGGAAGAGGTAACCAATCGGAGGAGTACTGACTCAATAACAAGGTTAAGGTGCACCTAATCAAACTAAATCCTGCCCAAATGGAGGAGAGACTTTCTTTTAAGGGCTTTTTTCAAGGGCGACACGACTGAATCTAGCTACCAAAAGAATATGGAAATGTTGTCCTGTTCCCGCTATTTTTGGAATATATAATTTTTTTGTCTTTTTCTTTAAGATGGAAAAAGAATAAAATAATGCTATAGTATAGTGGAAAGAACGAGTGTCTGAGAAATAGATGATCTAGTTCCTAGGAGGGGAACATTCCTATGCTCAATGCAGGGAAGCGAAACTGGTCAAGGAGACTCAAAGGGATGTTCTTTCCACAAGTAAAAGGATGTGTCAAGTTGCAGAAACTAAGTCATTGCATGGTTTATTTTTGCAGAAGACATGGTCAAATAAGTGGCTTAAACATGAGTCCGAGTGAAGCTGGCTTAAGGCCAAAATAGTGCAAATAGTCAAAATGCATTGCATCAGTACAACTCAACACAAAGGAGCCTCTAGGTTATAAGGCCAGAAATTAGCGCAGAAGAAAGGAGAATGTGTCTTCAATGCATCAGTCATGGTGGGACTAAAGAGGACTCCCAAGCCTACTCAGTATAGCAATGTGGGCAACCAATGTTAGTGAGGTTCTAACTAAGATGCCCATGTAAATGATGGCTCTACCATCGCATCATGATTTCAAAATTAGCGAGTGAAAATGGTTTTCTAACCAAGATATGATGGGGTCAACCATATGGCTAACGTATCACTGAATGGAGGCTAGTATGCAAGATGTAGTGAAAAATGGTTTTCCCTAACCTAAATGCCAGCGAGTGAACGATACCTACCATGACAGGTCAGCAATCATGGGACTAAAATAACATCTTGAAGAAGGTCTCCAAAATATCCTAAAAAAAAACCCAATCTCGACAATCCAAGCCCACAGGTCAAAAATCGATGAGACAAAAATCAATTTTTGAAAAAATACTTTGCAATTTCAAAGTTATATAATGACTTTTGGACCCACAGTTTTTTCATTTCTGTTTGGAGCAAAGAGCTGTGGAGAAAAATAGAGCAAGCTTTCCTTTGAACAATTGGACCGTTCAAATCACCCCAAAGTTATCAAGTAACCCTCAAATCATACTTGTAATGTTTTGTGATAGTTTTAAAGATTTTTCTCAAAGTTCTGACCATGGAAAACTATGCCCAAAAATCCAACTCTGCATACATGCAAGCTGGATGTGATCTGTTATCACTTAAGAAACAATTCCTAAATTGTTCACATTAGTTTTTTTGTGAAGGTTAGATGTTAGTCCTGGTTTAGTCCTTCCATGTTTTAGTTTCTAAGTCCTAGGAGTCTTGGTAGTATGGTTAAATAAAGGTCAACAATCCATTCTCATTCATCACTGGTCTCATAACCCACATAGATTCCATGCATCAAATTTGTTTTAAGGTTCTTATGTGTTACGAAACTGTCTAGGAGTTTTCGTAGTGCAAAAACCTAGTCTAGGTGTTTCCGTAGCACAAAACCCAGATTTTTCACTGGTTGTGCTACAAAATCAGGGATTCATGCGGATCCGTAGCAAATCTTGCTCAACTATCATATCTATCAAAATCCGTTATGTTTACATCATCATTTGTCAGCTTATACACGTCGCCTATCATGTCCAACCGCTTATCCTCATCATTATAGTCGTTAGGTGCCTTGGCACGCTCAGGTTGCAAGTTTCAAGAAGAGCCAAGTATTCATAGTCATGATTTGTGTTTGGGTTCATGCATGAGGAACAAATTGTCAAGCGTTCAATTTGAATTCCTTGAAGATCAAGCGAGGCCGTTTTCAAGTGAGGCAGCTTTCAAGAGAGGCAGTGATCGAAGATTAAGACCGTGCTAGTCTTTCAAATTTTCATTCCGCTGGAATTTCATGGAGGGGTCTGCAGAAAGAAAAGAGCGTAGGTCAGGAAGATGTTTGAGGAATGAACCTGAGGTTTAGATAGCATCCTAAAGAATAATGAAGCTGAACAAGTGTTCAAATAAGTTAGTTGTTGGAGGTTTTGCGAAAAACTTCAAGGAGGCCATATTCAAGTCACCAAGGAATTTTCTTTAAACTTCACAGGACTAAATTCAAAAGTTGGGGTGCTTGAATTGCCAATCCCTCCAGAGGTTATATCTACAGTCACTGAGATTCCAAGGGGACAGGAAAAATGGTTTAAAAAATTCAAGTTTGATATGACCCCCTGTAAGGAATTTCTGAAACTAGAGTTCATTGATTCAGACTTAAACAAGTCAGTGCCTAGAAGTTTTATTAAAGACTCATATGCTAATCTACTTACCTACATACAGAGGTACTTCATTTGTGAAGGGAGGTATCATAAGGTGTATTCTAAGGGAGGTATCATAAGGTGTATTCTTATCACTTCAAGCTTCTGCTTCATTTCACTGGGAAGATATCGCTTGATTTTCCTTTCTACTTGTTTCGTAGCCTAGGCAAAATGTGTGACAAGGTTCAGCTAAAGAAGGAAGCCTGTGAGACCTCATTGTTTCATCACGGCTTAGTCAAATTGATCATTTTGCATGAGCTCCAGAAAGTAGATAGGGAATGGTCCGTGTTCATGTTTATGTTTGGCTTCAAGAATGAAACTGGTCTCAGCCCTCAGGCTACAAAGAGTTCTTCACCAGTAGCTGGTCATCATGCAGAAACAAGATCCAGGAGATTTGTAAAATTGAAGGCTAGGAAATAGGTAAAGGAACCCACCAGACCACTGGTAATCCAAGACACACCCCAACAGTCCTAGAAAGAGAAAACTAAGATCAAAGAGGGTGTACATGAACCATCTACAGGTGAAGTAGTTCAGAGAAGAATAACCAGGAGCCAGTTAGCTAAAGAAAAATGAAAGACAGTAGTTACTGAGGAAAGCTCGGTTTCAAAAGGAAGTTTGAATGACTTGCTACAAGCTATTGATATTAAAGAATCTCCTCTGGTTCGAGCAGACTTAATAGAATCAGGTAAAGACAAAACCAAAAAGATCAAAGCCTCGAAAAAGCTCAAATTTGATGATCAGGTTTCTAAATTTGTCTTTAAGCCAAGAAGACCTGTGATGAGGTGTTCAAAGCAGATACCAGAGATGCTACCAAAAGCAAGTAAAACAGAGGAGATAGTAAAATCTCATGAAGGACAAGGGACTTCATCAGAAAGATCATCTCAGCTGCATAAAAACGATAGAGGTAAAGCAGCTATCTCTCAAGAGGTATGTGGTGTTCAAGAATTAAAAAAGAAATTTGAATTAGCAAATTTTGAAATTGCCAAACTGAAGAAAGCCTCAAGGAAACACGCAATCAAGGAAGCTCATTTTAATAAAATGGAGGCTCTGTGGGAAGACAAAACGATTTCAATACCCAAGGTGGTTGACTGTCATGCTCAATACTACACCTGGTCAGTCCTTGCAATAAAGGAAGCAAAATACATCAGAAAAATCAATACAAGACTCAGAGCTGGGATCAGAATTATGAAGAGGCAAATCGAGGATTTGAAGATATAACTAAGCCAGCGAGAAGGACTTCCTTAGCCAAGAAAAATCACACAGCAAGTAAGGCTAAGTCCTAAATTTTGATAATTTACCTTTTTGAAGTTTTTCTTGAAGAATGGTAGCTCTGCATTTAGTTTTGAATAGTTTCAAGGTAGATGAAAAAGATAATTCAAGAAAAGAAAGCTCAAGACAGTCAAATTTTGGCATTAAAACTGTGTTTTTGCGATTACACAGCAGTTTCATAGCGCGCTACGAAACTGCTGTAGATGATGCCTAATGCACAGCAGTTTCGTAGTGCACTACAAAACTGTTGTAGCTACATATTATAACTCATTTGACCAATTTTGAGTGACCAAGGGGAAATCTTTTGGAAAGGGAATTTTAGAAAAGGATCATTTACAAAGTGCAAGCATCCAGCAAGGGCAAAACAAGCAGAGGAAAGATATATATGAACTCTAAGCTATTTGTTATAAAAATGATCACAGCTAGTATTGTTCATGATATCTCAAATAGATTTTAAAAGGTTTGTCTTCACACATGTATATGGGAAAGGTCTACAGTAAATGAAAAACATGGAAGTCCAATACATTTTTGTGTAATAAAAAAAGGACAACAGGGATAATTGGTTTCGAATATCCTTGTGGAGACCAAAAGTAGAAAAATAAGGGCAGTTTCCTACTTTCTAGGAGTAGTAAAGAGATGAGAAATTAAGGGCTAGTAAGGATTTTCAAACATCCACCAAAGCTAAACTAAAGAAGACCATTTTTCAGAGAATGAGTTTGGTTTATAATAAATTCTATTACCAACATGATGTGGAGTTATACTCCTAATCGTCTTAGGTCTCTAAGACTGCTAGTTAGTTGTCATTTGCATTTAATAGTTAGTTTTAAGTATCAATAGGTGTAATAATAAGAGGAATTCAAGTTCCCCTCATGCTGGAGGAGGAATCTCAGTTATGTAAAGAGCTCTATATATAGCAGAACATCTGATGTACAAAGGGTTGGAAAATTATTCAAAAAAGCTCTGATATTGTGCTTTGTGTAAAGACTCTGTTTTTAGTAATACAGTATTTGGCTTTGCTTCTCAGGAATCAGAAGAATTCAATGTTTTGAATGTCTTGTATTGTCTTCTTCTTGTTATCTACAGTGGTATGAATGTGTGATTACTTAGAAATCACTAACAGTTCTCTAATTTCCTTCATGCATTTGTAAACTGTATTGGTCCTATGTGTATCTAGTGTGTTCTACATATGTTGGATTCTAAATGCCCTGACTTCTATGTAAAGCTAACCTTACTATCAATACTAAAGCATATCTGACTCCATAAGCCCAATGGATACTTTCTAATTGTGTTTCAACCTCTTATACTTGTTCATTTGTATCATAGAGTTAGCCATCTTATTCATTATCCAAATCTTTAATCTTGTGAGAGAGCCCTCTCAAGTTGGGGAGGCTAAGCCTCAGCCTAAAGTAGGTTTGAAAGAGTTACACAAAGTCTGCCTGGTCAGTAGCCTATCTGGGCTAAGGTTTTTTGATAACATGACCAACCCATGTATACGATGGCCCTACATGGGACTGTGTGTAAAGGGAACTCACGTGTACGCGAGTTAAAGATTGAACATAAAAAATAATAGTTGAAACTCTTTTTTTTACAGAATGACTATCACATGGAGGGAAAGAGAGCATACTGGTGGGCTCCAATATTGCAGCGATAATGTTGCAACTCCTGGGACTCCCTTCTTTACTTTTATCAACCCGGTTTTTCGTAACAAACTTGGAAGCGACGGTGTTGTATGCACAAGTACTAGCTCTTGTCGCAGCTATCACTTGGTCAGCTGGCACAAGTCCACTAGGGCTTTAGCCAACTTCTATAAGTTCTTAGAAGAATCTTTTAAATGATGGATGAAAGCTAACTCAAAGGGGAGATGATCTACTTGCGGAAAGAAACTGAAAGCCAAAGAGGAATGTAAACCCTAGCAAACCCTAATTCTACCAGCTAGTTCTATTGATGCAAAAATGAGAATGCAAACTGCTGAATGAGATGCCATTGACTTCAAAAAGGGAAAATTCACATGCCTTAGACTACTTTTGTCCTAGAAAGTATCTTTTTGTATTTTCTTGATTAAGTGTCGATTTTCACATGCATATGCTTGAACTGTGCTTCACTGTGCAGGAGTGGATCAAGGAAGAGGAATGCTTGGAAATAGTTGGAGAGGCTCAGAGGGGTTCTAAGGAGTCCCTAACACTCTTCCCCAGAGTCTCACAAGGTTTGGCTATCAGGAAACCTCACTTGTGAGCTCCTACAGGAAGTCTGCAGGGGTTCTATAGGAAACTTCAGGATTTCTACAGGAAACTTCAGAACTTCTACAGGATGTTTGGAAGTCGGTTTGTAGGAGGTGGATGAGTGAGGGAAGGTGCATGGATGGATCTAGAGGTAGGATAGGGGTCTAAACATGGCCTAAGGACTGGTGGGTGGTTCGGTGGAGAGGTGTAGAAGGCTGACTTG
>APFE031324996.1:130729-149716 GCA_000404065.3 Pinus taeda | reverse complement strand
GGATTCCTTGTTTCCATAATTTCGCTTTCAATTTTTCTTGCCCACCTGAATGCCTTCTCCAATGAATCAAGTTCCCAAAGACGAACCTCATGTTGAATGCTATCCTTTAAAGTACCTATGAAGACATCAATCCTTTGCTTATCTAGAATATCATTTACCCTTATATTCAATTTTTGAAAGTCCTCAATGTGATCTATTATTGAACACTTTTGTTTGATATTTATCAATTGGCTAAAGAAGGTGTTTTGCTTTGTATCCTCATAATGTGCTATCATTTCCTTCGTGAAAATTGACCACATAACAAGTGTTTTATGAGAAAAAAGCCCTTTATACCATAAAAATTGATCTGGCTCTAAATATGAAGATGCAATATGTACCTTTTGCAATAGTTTCACATCATGTAGATCAAAATATTGCTCCATCTGTAGTATCCAATTTATCGAATCCTTGCCATCAAACTTCCTCATATCGCATTTTCTTGATTTTAGGAGCTCGGTCTTGAAACGGATGTAACTCTGTAATTGCGGATCTTCCAGTTCTGAAATCGCGACCTATAGTAGCCCTCTGTGTCCTCTTTCCTATGCCGCCAGTCTGATCGAAATTGGATTCTCCAAGAAATATTTATGCACAATCTCCCAAGATGACCCGATTATATACCTTTTCAGAATATCTAACTTGTATGAAGTGCCACGTGTCACTGTTTTGACATTTGGATCTAAAAAATATAGACAGGAAACTACAGTCCATCCTCTTTCTGTAACTGCTAACAAAATTTGATTATGATGCTCAGAGAGACAGTTATGATGATTTTCCCCAAGTCACTTGTTTGGGATGTAATTCGGGAGCCTGCGGAATTCCTAAATGTCTTGGACTATATCTCTGACAATATAGTGAAAAAAGAGCTGAAATTCGGGTCTGAGCTTCCCCACAATTTCTTCTCAAATGAGTTTTAATTTCAAACTCTCAACCTTCATAGAAAACAAATTATAGCGACAAGTTCACAATGACCTGTTTGAGATGAAATTATTGAGCTTGCAAAAAACCCTTATTTTCACAAATCATATCTCCAAAAAGATAGCGAGACAAGATCTAAAATTTAGATCTGAGGTTTATCGAGAATTCATATCAAATGGGTTTTTTCTTAGCTTATGAAACGACGCAGAAAAAATGTTATAGCGAACATGCCACGAAGACCTGTTTGGAGCAGCGAAACCCTAGAATCCAAAGCTCTGATACCAAATGTTATGAAACCAGCTCACAAAAAGATAGAAAAGATAGATCAACGCCTTAAAAATAAGCCTCTTCGAGGGGGTAACCTCCTTTACATTACATAAATGAACAATTCTTCGATGATACAAATGACAAGACCTCCTTTCTATATATAGGATTCTAAGGGGCCATAATATAATCAAAGCCGACACAACAATAATAATGTAAGGGCACAATAATAACAATAGTGGGCTTCACCCGGATGCGGGTGATCTTATTAGTGTTTAATGGTATTTAAGATGCAGCCATGCGTAGACGGCAGCTGGCAGGTGGACGATAGCGAGCCCAAGTCTATATACCAGCGTGAGGTGAAAGGCCTTCAATGTTATTTATTGCAGATGCAGTCCCAAGGTACACAGACGGGAGATATTTGGTTGACGAGCCAGGTTCAGATGGTTGTCACTCTGGTCCTTTTATGGTTGCCTGATGCGAGCCCGCTCTCAGGGGAAGTTGCAGTCTCTTGCTCATATCCGCTTAAGGATTGTTGTAGGGGTTGTCTCTGGTCGTCTTGCTCTCGGGGGAAACTGCATTGTCCTCAGGCGAAGCTGCCCTGGAATTCCTTTCGGCTGTTTGAAGCAGTCGCTAAGGAATCCAATTCTGACTTCACCTTTTGTGCTTGGCTTCTCAGACCCGTCTGGGGTTCTGCTTTTGTTTCCATACCTGATGTAGTTGCCTGGGTTAACGGCTGGATTCATACAGCGGCGGATAAGCATTATTGGGTCGTTGAGTCAGTCGTTGGTGGGTTTAGAGTTTGTGTCTTACCCTCTTCTGTCTGGTCTTCATTCTGGGCTTTCTCCAGCTTTCAGCCTTTGTCTCTTCACCCCCTGTCTTCGGGCTTGTTTGTCACGCAAGAGCATTTGCACATGGCTCCTTGTCAAAGAGGAATTCCCAGACGTGGGCGCAATTCGGGTCTTCGGAGAGGGTTGGGAGGACGAGGCAACCCTGCTCCTCGTCGCATATCTCCGCTAGCCATAGCCTCACCTTCCTCGCCGACCTCTGAAGAGTCTGGTCCTTCAATAAATAACTCGGTGCAATCAGCCAGATTCAAATTCAAAAGCTGGTTGAACAAACCGCTAATCTTAGCTTTGGTTACTGTCATCTTCTCGGAGGAAGATGAGGAGCTCGTCAGCCTGGAGGCAGCTTCAAAGGAACAATCGCCTTCTTCATCGGTCAATTCGTCGCAGAGCCATATGGAGGAAGATATCACTAATGCTCCTTCAGAGGGGAGGGAAGGGGATTCTCAGGGCATGGCAAGAACACCGCGGGCTTCTTCTCAGGAGAACATTATGGAAAGTGAGCCAGCTAACACCTATGCAAATATTTTGTATCTCAAGCTCCCTCTGAGAGGAAATTCAATGGAGGTCGAAGATGGAGTGATGGTTACTCGGGAGCGCGCCCCGGACAAGGACAATGAACAGGGTCCTAGTGAACCCAAGTAAGTGTAAGCACATCATCTGCAGCATCAGGGTAGCTACTTTGTTTTGGTTTGCCAGTTTTCTTGGTTTAGTTTCAGGATGTTTGGCAAGAATATCTCCAACTTGCAGTCGACCAGATGTAGGGATTTTGCTAATCTTGGCTAAAAGCCCAGTTATCAGTCATGTTCTCTCTTGTAATCTGGATTTTAGCCTAATTTTCAGTACTGTAAGGCTTATTTCTAGTTCCATCTAGGTCTGTTCTAGTTCTTTAGGCAATGTGCAACGTTCTTCAAAGCAGAAGGAACAGCCAGTTTTGTAAAGATTTCTTGATAGAGAGATGGCTACGGCACTCTCAGAGGTTTAATCCTCTTTGTACATATTTTTTCGTTTTTTAATATCAATAGCATAGTCTTAAAAAAAAAAAAAACAATAGTGGGCTTCTATGGGGCACAATAATAACAATATGGGGACTACATGGGTACAACAACATAATAAGGGGGTTGTACTAATAACAAAAATGGGTTACACTAGTAGTATAGGGGCCTAACACAACCTTGTCACAATAGTCATCAACTCAAAAGGAACTTTTTTCTCTTTAAACCTCTTCCAAAGGTTTGCCTTATTAATTGTATAAAATGCTTTTCTAAATTTAATGAAACTGTAGAGGAGATCAGTTTTATTATTTTGATGCTCCTTTGCAATGATCCTAAGAGTAACAAAGTGGTCCATATTTGAATGGTATCTCCTACATTAATCTTGGCCTATAGCTTGTTTTTCATGGATTTCTAGTCATAGGTTATTCTTCTTTTCCAAAATAATGTCATACAACTTTGATAAAATGGGGATAATCATAATGGTCATATAATTAAAGGGAATGATTTTATCCCCACTTTAAAAATAGGTACAATGAGACTTTGCATACAGGGTTTATGGAAGCCTTGCTTCATTGGCAAATTGAAGAGATTGTGTATGTGAGGGATGAGGATTGGCCCTATGACTTTTAAAATTTGATTTTAATAACCTTCAATGTCCTTAGATTTCATAGTAGTGAGTTACTTAACCCCAAACTCTATGGCTTCCAAAAAAAATATTTCATCTTCTGTATGAATATTTGAAATTGTATTCATGGCATTAAGGGATTCATAAATCTTTTAGAGTGGAAATTATAGTCCTTTAATGGAATCATTTATTTTCTTTAGTTGTACGAATTAGAATGTTCTTCCAAAACTTCCTAGGATCCAATTTAGATAGGTGTGATGCTTTTTATTTCTATTTATATAATACCCTTTATTCCTTTTAATAAGGGCTTCATGCAATTTATTTTATCAAGTTTTAAAAATTCATTAGAAGCATCTCTAATGGCTTTTCTAGAAATTTTACAATTGTTATCATAGTAAGGGTTGTTTAGTCAATTATTCTTTTTATATGACATCCTGATAGAGAACTTTTTAATGAAAGTAAAGAGGGTTGTAGTAAGATTATAATATGGGTTTTCAATGTTGTCCTTATAAGTTAGGATGTTTAAATCCTTCTTTAAATCCTTTAGGAAGAGATCATATTTATTTTTGTCAAAAAGTAGGTGCATTTGATTACCAAAATTTTCTTTCGTGGGGATTTTTTGAATGGAAAATCTTAGAGTTAGGGTTAAAAATCTATTATTGGAGTCAAAATGGTCATTTAAGAGGTGAAAATTTATATTTGGTTGGAAATAGGGATATTGAATGCCATGTAATCTATGACACTACTATTAAGCCCATAAATACAAGTCAATTAGTTGGATTTTGATCACTTAATTACACGAATGCAAATTATTAGGTCTTGCCAACTACAAAGCTAGGCTAGCCCTATATTAAACAAATTCTTAGTCAAGTCTTTGGAGTTTCTTTTGTATCTACTAGTTAAAACAAATTCCTTATTTATCCATAAAGAATTAGGATTGTAATTATTGCTTAGAAGAATTTATTTGTTAGTTGTAATTTTGACATTAAATTCTCCTAGCAAGAGGATATTATCTCCATTTCCTGGACTATGAATATCTTGTTCTAAGGTACTATTGGGGCAATTATTATCTAGAATTCTTTTTTACAAAATGTAGAATTAATAGGTGCTAAATAACAAAATCTTGTATAAATCCTCTTAGCCTTGATGCTTGAGATTTATATCCAAAGTAGTAATTGAGAGGGTTTAATGTAGTAATTGAGAGGGTTTATCTTATGAAGTCAAATGTGAGGAGAAACATTCTTTTCATATAATAAACTATACCTCCAATCCCTTTAATATAGAATTTCTTGCTCCATGTTGATTATAAGATGAATCATTCTACCTAAGTGACCATAGACTCATCATGCTCCCATTTTTTAACTCAATAAATTGTATCAAATTCACTTAGGTTTCAACTTAAAATAGGAGCCTTTGTGCCATGGAAAGTCGCGACATTTTCAAAAAAATATCTAGAGCGTCCCAAATTCCTATATTTTATTATTATGATGGTATCTATCACTAATAATAACTTTTTTATTTCTAATTATTGTCTATTTTCCTTCCTTTTTGGCTCCATTTACCTTTTTAACTTCTTTCTTTAACTTATTCTACTGGAATTACATCTTCATTCATAAAGATTCCTCTCTTTTAAGCTTGCATATTTACTGAATATGTCATATTTATGGTCATTACAACTTACGTTGTCATAGATCAACCTATATTTATGTTTAATTATTTTTCCCAACCTCTTTACTTCTATGAGATAAGTTGTTTTAATGTGTGACTTACTTTTCAGTTCTTCTTTTACTTTTTCTAGTATATCGGCATCATTCTATTCTTTTATACTAGCAATTATGAGATTCAAGGCGTATTTTGTTATGTTCTTGATCCAACTCAATTAACTTATTCATTTCCTCCTTAATGGTCTGATATCTAATCTATTTCCATACTATTTAGTGCCAAATTATTATTTAGTTTTTCTTCTTACTCTTTAATCTTGTCTCCTATGTTGTTATTTTTTGGACGTCTCCTTCTTGGGTTAATTTTTTCTATTTTTCCAATTCTTGTAATCTAGCTTTTCCTTTTTGTAGATGAGTCTCAAACGGTAATATTATATTTTTTGTCTTGTCTTGTAACAATCTAAATTTGTTATCAAACATTGCTTCTAACCTTATTTGATGTTCCACTCCACCTCTCTTTCTTCTCTCTTTTTTCTAATGATTTTGCATAAATCACAAAGACTTTCTAAGGTGAATTTCTTGGGCCTCCCATTACCAAGTTAAAATTTTGACATATATGGTGAAGTGCTCATAGTTAAAGAAAATAAAATAAATAAAAATAAGAACTTATGCACCTTATTTATGAACTTTAGAATATAAACCTAGCCTTATTCACAACCAAATATTTAAAATCAATACAACCATTATTTTTCCAAGTGTTATGCATATCTAGACAATCATAACTTAGAAAATCTTTGTACAAATTGACCACAAACTTTAAATCTTAAATACTAGAGTTTGTCCTCTCCATAAACCAAGGCACAACCGGAGGATTTGAACCTTGGATCTCTCAATTTTTACAAATTTAACCTTACTTTTGTCACTTATTAACCTACCTCCCTAAAACAATATTTTTATAATATTAATTTTAAAATTTAAAATTTAAGAAAATAATTTATATAATATATATTTATTTATTAATTATGCAAATTATAAATATGTAATAAGAATGATGATAATAAATTATTTATTAATGTATAGATATAATTTTTAAATTTCTTAAGAATCATAATATAATAGATATTATTAAATAATATATTTATTTAATCTGTATAAAAAAACTCTCAATATTTGAAAAAAAAATCAATTGATATATTGGAGTGAATATTATTTATGCATGTTACATGTTAAGTTTTAATAAATATATTGAATAAAAATAAAATATTAAATATATATACCAATAAAAACTAATATTAATTAATATAAGAAATAAAAAAATAAGAATGACAACTATTATTTTCAACCACTTTCCTCCCTTAAAGAAAAATAATAATATTTAAGATTTCCATATCAAAATTTAAAAATAAATAATGCATAATAAATATTTATATCTTAAAGAATATAGAATTTAACTCGGTCATTACATGAAAGGTGAACATTTATACAGAAAGAAATTAGACATTTAAATTATAAGTATATAAAATAATGACAATATAGGAAAAAAAAAACTTTTAAAGCTAATAACAGTATATAAAATAATAAATAATATTAGAGCAAGCATGTAAAATAAGGCGATCTTATTCACAATTGCCAATTCATAAACTAATTAAACCGCTAAAACTGAGGTCAAATTGAACTCCCTTTATGTTTTTACTCGCCTTATTTAATTCATGAACTAATTACACCGCTTAAACTGAGGTCAAATTGAGCTCCAGCTTTCTCCATATCATTAGAATTGAGATATGCTGAAGAATTGTGGTCAAATTGACCTCCCGCTAAGAATATATCTTTAGAATTGAGATGGGTTGAAAAACAATGATGTCCAATCCAAAACAGCAGCACCCCTGTGAACTATCAATGGATTCAAAGGTCTATGGTTCGGTTGCTTTCGTTAAACTCGAAGGTATTGACTCCACGAAGGTATTGAGTCCACAGGGAATGGATGATCATATTGAAGACGTCATATTTGACAGGCTTCTCATGCCACAAGAAGTGTTTCCGGGCAAACTTCAAATTCTGTTGAATTGATTCGTATGTCTTTTGGGGGATATCTTCGAGAACCTGTTTCAGGGCAGGAACATCTTTCTCAGCAACCCGAATGGCGAGATTATTCCAATCCAATACGTCTGCAAAGGGGAATACATAGCTATCAGAAATAACAACAGGGACGCAGTCGTAGTATATGGCCTCTACCAAACGGGGGCTGTTGACATCAAAGCCTCTTGGGCAGAGACAATATTTACTCATCTTCAAGAATTGAAAATACGAAATGTTGTTCTGTAGTGATCCGGGATGTGACTGGCCCACCGCAAAGATTTTCATGTTAGGATCTGTTTCGTTTCCCCAGTGCTTGAGAATTTCGGGCCTAAGAGTCCCATGCATTTGGCCTGCAAAGAAAGCCAAGAATGGCCGTTCCGAGGACGCTGGACCGCCCAGGTTTTGGTATGGCCGCGCGTCTGGAGACACCTTGCATGACTTTATCATTATTTGTGGCATGGACACGTCTCTGAGAACATTAAAACCCCTAGATTTATCGGTGTTGCAGATGACCTTGATGACATTGTTTTGCAGCTGCTTGTTGCCTTTGGCAGTACTCAAGGCCTGCAAATTTATCGAAAGTGTAACGATCAAATGTTCGTTTTTTTGTTGAAGGTAAAAGTTAAATTTAGAGTAAAATGCATCGACGAACTCACCCAATCGTGACAGGAGACGAAGAAATGGTCCCTCCCCTGTGTCTTGTTCCAATAAGGATGCATAGTCGCGATCGTTCGGACGTAGCTCGCGATCTCTCTTTTGATGAGCTTTGTGTTCCGTGAACGAGGATTATAGAGATGATTCACCATTTGTTTGAGGCTGTAAGGAAGAAAGAACATATGCGCTTTGGATGAATCGTTTGTGATGAACATGTGGCCTTGTTCCATTATGTCAATAAAGAAGCCCTCCGAAGCATAAATTCCGGTTCTATGACCTTGGTGAACCAGAGGCCTGAATCCATCCTTGTACAAATAAATCCTAAATGTCTTCTCCATGGTTGCATAGCTCCTGCGATTATTTAAAGGAAATGCAAACATTCAGGAAAAGAAAATTAAGTACATCAAAGTTAAGGCGACAAAGCATAGAAAATATTTTAGAATCTCACCTTCGAAAAGCCGAAACATTAAGATATATTTCAGGATAAAGATCGACATTGAATTCACCATCTAGTTTCAACGAACCGCCGTTGATGCTTTTATTGGACACTTCTTTGAATTCATTATCTTTAAATTTAGAAGGATTTTCATGGGATGAAATATCTTGAGAATCGCGACTCTTTTCCTGCAATAAAATAGCTCTTTATGAAATAAAATAAAATGGTTAATGGCATTGAAAATAAAAATTAACTCGGCAGCTCAAAGCTTTCGAATTTAACAATCTCCTGCATAATAGATGGTCGCAGATTTTCACAAAAATTCCTTGGACATGATAATGAAACTTTGAAGTCCTATCATAAATTTCTGTAGAAGGTCAAGGATTTGCAATAAATAAATAAGCAAAATTAAAGTCCCATCAAAAATTCATCGATATGCCATAAAAAAAAATTACTAGAAAAAATATAAGTTAATTCCCGCCCTGTGTGAAAGATCACAAAAATAACTGTGAAGTTTATATGAATAACTTTTCTGTATATTTCTACAACCTGCAAAATAAATTCAGTTTATCTGTATTTTGATATCTTCATGCAATTAAGATATCTAAACATATTTATAAATACGATTTCTGCCTGCATTCGAAAATATTTACAAATTTCAATTTCTCTGTGGTTGTATTTTTCAATCTTTAGCAATGAAGAAAGATATTTAAAGTTATTGACACATTCAACTTCTCCGCGCTCATATTTTTAAATCTCAAAGGATGACGTAAGATATTTAAAATTAATCTTCACAGCCATTCAAGATCACATAAAAGGCTTACAGAAAAGTCATTCTTCTGTATTTCTTGGATCTACAAGAAAATTTCACTTCCATTCATCACTGTCTCTAAATCTCGAAAAAAATAGTTTGGTATAAAGTTCGCTTTATCTTACATTAATTCGAAGAAATTACCTCACAGTCACCGAGTTTTCAAGAAACGTTTCAAGCTAATCTTACCTTTTTCTCCATATCTGATCTGAAATTTTAAATATACAAACTGGACAATATCAAATTTAAAGAGTGAACTTATCTATAAAAGGCACAGGCTAAAAGAAGCTTACAGTTGGAGGTAAAATATTGTTCACCAGTGAACGAGGTTCAAGAAATTCGATCTTGATAGGTTTTAGAGGAGGCACTGCAGGAGTGATCCCCTCAATCTTGGACGCGCATTTCAGGTTTAGCTTAACATCCCGCAGCCATGAATTACAGTCCACAGAACTAAGAGGGGAAGTATAGGCACGGTTCATGGACAAGACGACGACGGAGAAAAATCCGATGAAAAACAAAGCGTAGAACAAGGGCCTGATACAAAGAAGTCGATAAGTCGCGCGCTTCGATCCTCCAATAAGAGGAGATGATGATCTCTTCTCCATCTTCTACGAGCTCCTTGATTTCATTGTGGGTTTCCTTCTGCGGGTTCCCTGTACCAAGTCCCTTATGTAGAGAGGAACATTCAGTTTCCCTCCCCTCTCTCCTCTGCCACCAATTTTCTTGAATTTTCGCTTTATTTTAATATTAGAGATTTGTATATTAAAATCAATGTCAATGATAAATTTAAGTTAATGGAGTTTTCTAATCCAGGAGAACACTTCCCTGATTTGTTTTATTTTATTAAATAAAAAACAGTAGTCTTTATAAAAAAATATAATTGACCTTCAAGATTTTGTAAAGGATTCCATTTTATTTTAATAATGATTAAAAATGTATTTTTTTAATAAGTTATAGTTGCAAATCAAAAAAATAAACTGCATGGACTTTTATAATTTTTATTTAAGGTATTAAGTACATAAATGTTAGTCAAGTTATAGTTAATGTAAATTAACAAATCGTTAATATGATATATTAGGACATAGATTTAAGTATAAATAAAGCTTTGTTAGAAGGAGGAAGTGAACTTTAATGAAGGTATAGTTAAGGTTTACATATCAAGAAGCAAGAATTGATAACATAAATGTTAGTTAAGGCATAGTTAATGTAAATTAACAAATAGTTAATATGGATATATTAAGAAATGATTCAAGTATAAATAAAGCTTTGTTAAAAGGAGGAAGTGAACTTTAATGAAGGCATAGTTAAGGTTTACATATCAAAAAGCAAGAATTGGTTTAAATCTAAATAAAAATTTGTAAAAAAATAATAATAAAGCACGAGGATTAAGAAGAAGTTTTAAGCCCAAAAAAATTAAGGTTAATTAAGGTTTACAATCAAGTAAAAAATTAAAATTAAAGTTAGTTAGCATTTACCCTAAAGTGAGTAGCATAGAATTATTATTATGAATCCCAATTATAGAAAAGTTAGTTGTATAGTTAAGTACACTTATATTATAGTGTACAAAGGTCAAATATATCTATGATATCTCACAAATTAAATATATCTATGATGTGAACAAGTTCCATCAATCATGCTTTGTTTGCAGATGATTCGATCCTTCTGGGGGGCGCCTCAATCATAATTGCAAAAGCCTTCGACAAAGTCATAAAGAATTACTGTAAAGTCTCTGGGGCTCTTGTAAATGAAAGCAAAAGTGAAGTTTACAGCTGGAATATAGACCAACAGGCCCTTTCCGCCATAGCCAACACCCTTGGCTTCAAAGGGCACTCTCATTGGGAAAAAATTAAATATCTCGGACTCCCTATAATCTCAGGAATCAATAAAAGATCACTCTGGACAGACATCATCAGCAAACTCAAGTCCAAGATCTCGAAACTGGGAGGCCACTGGTTGACTAAAGGAGGTAAGGTTATTTTACTTAAATCGCAGCTCTCTTCTTTATTAATCTATCAAGCTGCTTTCTTACTTGCTCCCAAAAACATCATGGAGCAAATTTCCACGCTGCTCCGAAACTTCCTCTGGCAAGGCGGCAGGGGCAATGACAAGAAACTCCATCTAGTCAACTGGGAAACAATCAAGAAACCCATCGACGATGGAGGTCTGAATATTCAAGATCCTTCCTTGGCCAATCTCGCATTAGGAAGCAAGATACTGTGGAAAATTTACAAAGAGCCATCTCACCCTGTAAGTCTTACCCTGCGAGCAAAATATACAAACACCATCGACTTGAGAAACCTCCACCTGGAAGATACTGCCAACTGCACGCTGCTTTGGAAGCTTTGCCTGAGAAGCAACAAAAAATTCAAGAGACTCATCTATCGAATTCCAGGGAGTGGCCAAGGAACCAGGCTCTGGCTGGATAGGATAATGGGGAGAAACGCTCTCATTCACAATGAAGAAATCGTAGGATTAAGGGAATGGCTAACAACAGCAGGGAAAACAAGGCTGAGCGATATTTCAGAGTGGGATCTGAATGGCGATTGGGTTGATTGGGCAATCCCTGCTCTTCCAGAACACCTCCAACAGCAAACAATAACCCTCAGGAACCTTCTCATTGATGCCGCCCCAATACATAGCTCGATGCCAGATCGCTGGGGATGGGGACGCACTGGAGAATACTCAGCTTCGGAGGGATACAGAGCATACCAGACAACGGGGAATAGCATCCATAGTCCGGCTCTGTGGAAGAGTATTTGGGACTCTGCAGCCCTCCCGAAAATAAATTTCTTTACCTGGACTTTGATTCATAACAAGATTCTTACAGGCGACAATCTAACCAAGAGAAACTTCGCTGGCCCTCACTGGTGCGCCCTCTGCAGATGTAACGCCGAGACAACTCATCATCTCTTCATAGAATGTCAGTTTGCGAAAGATGTCTGGGGTTTCTCGCTCCAAGACTTTCACTTAACCTCCCCTGAATCGATTTCAATTCCAGTTCTCTTCACTGACTGGAACCACAGGTATCCTCGGCACATCCCTCAGAAATCGATTTGGCACAAAATCTGGAATGCGCTGCCCAAATATGTCTGTTGGAAGATCTGGTTGGCCCGCAACCAGAAGGTTTTCTCGGACCTCCGCCTATCGCCCCTGCAAGTAGCAGCCAATGCCAGAGCTTTGTTGATTGAATCAGTGCAGCACCATTATGTCAAAGAGGACCCCTTCCTTCAGCAGGTAGAAAAACGATGGCTTGGCAAATTTGATCCGCAGCTCAGGAACATCCTCCCCTCCCCCATGCTGGAGACCCCTGACTGGAAGTTGAGAGAAGCAGACGGCCCCTTTCAGGCTTGGTGGCGAGCACAAAATCAAAGCACAATCTTCTTCGACGGGGCTTCAAAAGGAAACCCCGGCTCCTCAGGCGCTGGCGGCATCATCTTCTCGCCAGAAGGGCGATCCAAAGACTCCTTTTGTTGGGGCCTCGGAGTGAAGACCAACAACCAAGCTGAACTGCTCAGTCTAGTCAAAGCCTGCCAAATCGCCAGAGAAAAAGGAGTCAAGGACATTCAGATATTTGGAGACTCGGAGATCCTCGTCAAAAAGCTGAACTACGGAGAACTCTTCAGAAACGCCGACCTCAATAGAACCCTGGAAAGATTGAAAAGAGTCCTCACTTTCTTTACAACATACAAAATCTACCATATCCTCAGAACTTCAAATAGCGAAGCGGACTTGATGGCAAACAGAGGGAGCGCCCTGGACAGAGGTTGGTTACACATTAATGAGGTCAAATCTATAGAATCGCCTCCATAAGTATAGTATCAGTCGCTGCTCGAAATGAGTAAGCAGAATGTAATCTGGGCTGCCACGGCAAAGCCCCATTCCTTTTTCTTTCAGCTCTATTAATATATCATAACCGTTATTGGTGAAAAATAAAAATATATATATATAATATATATATATATATATTATAATAAATATATATATATATGATGTTAAACTTGATGTAGGGTCAAAATATTTTAGTATGCTCATTGATAGAGAGGAAGTGACTTTAATAAGCTATTAAGGTTTACATCAAGAAGCAGAATTCGATTTAAGCCTAAATAAATAAATATATATATAATATATATATAATATAATTATTATATAAAAAATAAAATAAAATTAAAAATAAATAAATAATAATAAATATAAATAAAATAAATAAATAAAAATAAATAAATAAAAAAAATAAAAATAAATAAATAAATAAATGATTATTAATAAAGCACAAGGATTAAGAAGAAGTTTTAAGCCAAAAAAAATTAAGGTTAATTAAAGTTTACAATCAAGTAAAAAATTAAAATTAAAGTTAGTTAGCATTTACCCTAAAGTGAGTAGCATGGAATTATTATTATGAATCCCAATTATAGGAAAGTTAGTTGTATAGTTAAGTACACTTATATTATAGTGTACAAAGGTCAAATATATCTATGATATCTCACAAATTAAATATATATATGATGTATAAACTTGATGTAGGGTCAAATATATTTATTATAGCTCTTTGTTAGGAGGAAGTGAACTTTAATGAAGGCATAGTTAAGGTTTACATATCAAGAAGCAAGAATTGATTTAAACCTGAATAAAAATCTGTAAAAAAAAAATAATAAAGCACGAGGATTAAGAAGAAGTTTTAAGCCCGAAAAAATTAAGGTTAATTAAGGTTTACAATCAAGTAAAAAATTAAAATTAAAGTTAGTTAGCATTTACCCTAAAGTGAGTAGCATGGAATTATTATTATGAATCCCAATTATAGAAAAGTTAGTTGTATAGTTAAGTACACTTATATTATAGTGTACAAAGGTCAAATATATCTATGATATCTCACAAATTAAATATATCTATGATGTATAAACTTGATGTAGGGTCAAATATATTTATTATAGCTCTTTGTTAGAAGGAGGAAGTGAACTTTAATGAAGGCATAGTTAAGGTTTACATATCAAGAAGCAAGAATTGATTTAAGCCTGAATAAAAATCTGTAAAAAAAAAATAATAAAGCACGAGGATTAAGAAGAAGTTTTAAGCCCAAAAAAATTAAGGTTAATTAAGGTTTACAATCAAGTAAAAAATTAAAATTAAAGTTAGTTAGCATTTACCCTAAAGTGAGTAGCATGGAATTATTATTATGAATCTTAATTATAGAAAAGTTAGTTGTATAGTTAAGTACACTTATATTATAGTGTACAAAGGTCAAATATATCTATGATATCTCACAAATTAAATATATCTATGATGTATAAACTTGATGTAGGGTCAAATATATTTATTATAGCTCTTTGTTAGAAGGAGGAAGTGAACTTTAATGGAGGCATAGTTAAGGTTTACATATCAAGAAGCAAGAATTGATTTAAGCCTGAATAAAAATCTGTAAAAAAAGAAATAATAAAGCACCAGGATTAAGAAGAAGTTTTAAGCCCGAAAAAATTAAGGTTAATTAAGGTTTACAATCAAGTAAAAAATTAAAATTAAAGTTAGTTAGCATTTACCGTAGCATGGAATTATTATTATGAATCCCAATTATAGAAAAGTTAGTTGTATAGTTAAGTACACTTATATTATAGTGTACAAAGGTCAAATATATATATGATATCTCACAAATTAAATATATCTATGATGTATAAACTTGATGTAGGATCAAATATATCTATTATAGCTCTTTGTTAGAAGGAGGAAGTGAACTTTAATGGAGGCATAGTTAAGGTTTACATATCAAGAAGCAAGAATTGATTTAAGCCTGAATAAAAATCTGTAAAAAAAAAAATAATAAAGCACAAGGATTAAGAAGAAGTTTTAAGCCCGGGAAAATTAAGGTTAATTAAGGTTTACAATCAAGTAAAAAAATAAAATTAAAGTAAGTTAGCATTTACCCTAAAGTGAGTAGCATGGAATTATTATTATGAATCCCAATTATAGAAAAGTTAGTTGTATAGTTAAGTACACTTATATTATAGTGTACAAAGGTCAAATATATCTATGATATCTCACAAATTAAATATATCTATGATGTATAAACTTGATGTAGGGTCAAATATATTTATCATAGCTCTTTGTTAGAAGGAGGAAGTGAACTTTAATGGAGGCATAGTTAAGGTTTACATATCAAGAAGCAAGAATTGATTTAAGCCTGAATAAAAATATGTAAAAAAGAAATAATAAAGCACGAGGATTAAGAAGAAGTTTTAAGCCCGAAAAAATTAAGGTTAATTAAGGTTTACAATCAAGTAAAAAATTAAAATTAAAGTTAGTTAGCATTTACCCTAAAGTGAGTAGCATGGAATTATTATTATGAATCCCAATTATAGAAAAGTTAGTTGTATAGTTAAGTACACTTATATTATAGTGTACAAAGGTCAAATATATCTATGATATCTCACAAATTAAATATATCTATGATATCTAAACTTGATGTAGGGTCAAATATATTTATTATAGCTCACAAATCATATTAAACAAAGTTAATATTAATGTTGAAAGTTTTTAAATGTGTGTTTTTTTAGGTTGAGAGAGATGACGTTGAAAAGTTGTGTTAGGTTTTTTCTTTTTACCTTGATATTGTCACTGAGTACAAATTTGCAGTATGGGTTAAGGGTCTGCAAAGGATGTTTATTTTTGTCCTCTATATTTAGGCAGACAATGATTGTTGCAAAGTGTTAAATCTCTGTCGCCACAAACACAATGAGCAAAGTTTTGATATGTGTTACTCTTGTTGTGGATCGTATGGGATTGTAGTGGAGGATTGGAGGCGTTTTGATCTAGTTTTCAAGCTTCTAAGACAAGGGGTTGGTAGTTTCCTAGTGGTTTTGAAGACAAAATAGAAGAGTCCATGGAACAAAACCCAAATTCAGTTGCATAGACACAACCTGGTGGCCAAGCAAATGGAGGTGTAGGGGATCTTTCAGGAATAGTGGCTCAAAGCTAGAAGGATATTGAATCAATAGAAGTTAAGTATCGGAGCAGTAGAAAGATGAAACACCCATTGAAAAGTAATTAGGGAGCATGTATCTGAGAGCTCGGACTCAGACAAGGAAGTCCCCCTGAAGGCAAATGACAATCAACTGGCAATAGTAAATGCCACTTCCAAACATGGAGTTTGTCGAAAAATTGAGAAAAAGAAAGGAAAAAGGGGAAGCTAAGTGATTTTTATAACACTTAGCTCTAGTATATATATATATGATGATGATGATAGTGGTTAACATCCACTGAGACCAAATTGGTCTATCGGAACTATAATTTTCTTACTTTTTAATTGTTTGGCTCCTCGTCTTTCCTGGAGAGGTTGATGTTGTAGCTTTCTTTTTTTTCTCTACGGTCTTCCAACATCCTTTATCTTGCATCTCCTTGATCTCTTCTGGTTATTGGGACATTGGTGTCTTAGCTTCACGATCTATTGTGTTCGTCCTTTTGAAGATAGTCGGAGAAGAAGTTTGGTCTAGGAGATCTGCCTTGCTATTAAATAAAGATTTATTTTGTGCGATATTCGAATCCTCATAATTGTTGATGCATTGTTGTTGGGTGGGGCTTTCTCCATGCTTGTCTTGAGAGTTGTTTCTTTCTTGCCCGATTTCTTGTGATTCAGAGTTTTCTCTAGAGTATTCTTCTTTGATGATAGTGTAGTGTTCTTTTTGTGCTCCTTCCCACCATGTAGATCTGTGGTGGTTTTTTCTAGCAAAATTTTTCTCGGAGCCTTTTGGGCAATTTTTGGCTAGATGCCCTGTCTCAAAGAAGGATCGACATCTGAAAAGAACACTTTCATAATCAAGTTTCTGGTTCCACACATAGTCTTTACTTGTTAGGTTTATTTCAGCTGGGAATTTGGCGCTGAAGTCCATTTCCACACAGATGCGTGCATAGGTGGTTCTGGCATATTCCTCTGTTTCTAGGCACCTGCAGTAAAATTTCCCAATTGCATTTCCGATGGCTTTTAACGAGGATAGATTCCAGAGATGCAAGGGTAGGCTTGGCAATCTCACCCAAAATGGTGCTGAGGTTATGACTGCTGTAGAGGGATCGAATGATGGATTCCATGGCTTCATGAATAGGCCTGATTTTTCCCAAAACCAAGGGCCAGAATCTAGAATACATTGTCTGCTTTCAGGATTTTCAAAATCTACTATAAAGAAACCCCTAGCACAGGGGTAGATATTAATTTCATAAAAAATGACAGGCTTCCATACCTCCGAGATCCAATTGTGGAGTGCTGTCAGCCGCGACCAAAAACCATTGAACCGACAGATTAGGGCACTTTCGAAAAACTTCAAAGCCTCATCGAGTGAGGCCTGGACCACTTGGATAGTGGGAGCTGGGGTTTCACTGATGATATGGGCAGGAGCTTGCCCTCCAGAAGCGGATGAGCCACCAACGATTTTCGCGAAGCTGGGAGCCATATTTATAAGTGCAATATAAATTAATAAAATAGATATTACATCAGGAAGGAAAGTATATAAGGAAATTTTTAAAGTTGAAATTTAACTAATTTTCCTCAAAATAATATTGATTTATTTAGTTAAAAAATACACCTCACATACATACAATATTACTATTTTTAATAGTAAATTATATGTTTATTATTGATTATTATGGAACATTCTATATATGAGATTCTGACCATAATGTTTGAATCTTTAAAAAATATCTAGAAAGTGCAATTCATTTCTTGTTCAACGTAGAGTTGACATTTTATTTCAAAAAATATATATCTTAACAAAAAAAATGATAATCATAAACAAAATATTTTAATGTCCATATTAAGATAATGGTAATTTATATTATTTTTAATATTAACAGAAAGGAAATGAAATTTAAAAAAAATGGAAAAATAATTATTATTTCACTTTTTCAAACAATGGCATTGTTTATTTTGGACGATAGAAGCTTCCACAAATTTTCAAATTAATAAGTGGATGGTGTGAATTTAACTATATGGCCCATAGTAGAAATCACAAATAAAGGGTTGGATTTATTTCAGAAGTAGCCATACCATTTTTCCTTTTCAGTTTAATAAAAAAATGTTATAAAATAAATAAAATAAATTATATATATACAATATTAAGAATCTCTATGGCGAAATGGGGTTAAATCTCCATAGTTAAGTATCTTGTTACATGTTTTCAAACGAGAGAGAAGGATATTTTAATGTTAACGATAAACAGAATATTTCAATGTCCATCTTAAATAAAAATAAATTTATATAAATAAAAAGAGAGATAGATTGGTGCAAGATAATGTAACTCAATTAGTTCCAATAGAAATTTGAAAAAATAAAAACCTAATCAATAAAAAGAAATATTAGAATTTCTTATATAACTTTTTAGGTGGTAGTGTAAAATAATGAAATGTAGATAACCAATTCTTGAACATATAACTTTTTAAAAATAATTATTAGAGGTCATTATACAACATTTTATGTAGTGGCGTAACAATATGAAATGTAGACAATCAATTCTTGAACATATAACTTTTATTTATGGAAAAATACTGTAACTTCAAAAATGGTATTTTTCTAAGAGTAGTATGTTATTTTTGTCTAAAACATAATGCATGTATTCACATTAAGCTCCATGTTTGATATGTAGATGATGAATTTTTTTGAAACAAATTTCTAAGATTTTAAATAACAATTGA
>APFE031324996.1:94265-130709 GCA_000404065.3 Pinus taeda | reverse complement strand
ATTGATAAATCCTATCTTAATTTTTTTATTTAATTAAAATCCCATCTTTGGTGTTATAAAATTAAGGAAACTTTTCATAAAATTTATAAAGAAAAATGTAAAAACTAATCAGCTAATTTCCTTTAATTAAGTCAATTTTACAAAATTCTAGTGAAATTTTATGGAAACCTTGACAATTTTTGTGAAATTATTTTCATGGAAGGAGGTCAAGTTATTTAAAGGCATCATAATGAGATAAATATGGTCAAATTTGACAAAACTTCACCAAACTTTCAAGCATGGAAGGATAGTGTATCATGTTAGACATCATCACTCCCCCTCCAAGCACAAAATTGCTCATAATGGAATAAATATGATCAAATATGTTGAAATGGAAAATTTCAACCATAGAGGGAGGGTATGTAAATTTGGGAATTGTTTCTCCCTTCTTTATGTTTTTTAATTGTCATTTTTTGCCTAATTTAAGCCAAATTTTTTTAATATCTTAAATAAATCAACATAGGACAATCCCTAAGATGTAACACTTCCCTAAGGGTAATTCCTAATGTCCCCTTGTCTCTCCCTATGTTTAGAATGGCTTAAAAATACTAAAAAATTATCTAAATAGCACAATATTATATAAAATGCAAGCATGGAAGATGTAATGGTCGCCCACCCGTTGTATGGTCACCCATCATAATCAGCCTAAATTTCCATATTTTTGACCCATTTTGAACATTGAGGGAGGGGGAGCATTGCTAGGAATCTCTTCCTCCTTTCATGTAAAAATAATCATGAAGCTTTTCTTTGGACAAAAATGGGTAAGCCTATGAAAGTTTTAAGAAAAAAATGACCAATTTGTGTCTCGTTTAAAGCATGGAAATGGGGAGACATGTTGGGGAATTTCCCCCCTCTTGTTATGTATGAAATTTTAAAAAAAAATTGGGATAGGTGGTTAATTTTTTTCCAGGTTTTACCCAAATTTAGTTTAATTTTGAGCAATTTTTCACATGGAGGGAGGCGGGGAAAAGTGGTGTTAGGAATCACCCTCGAGGGCAAAGGCCAAGGACATCATGCCCTCCTCTTGACATGCAATAAATTGCATAAATTTTCACCATAATTTGCTAGTCTTGTTTTCTTGAATTAAATGAAATCATCTTCTTAAATGTTTGAAAATTTATAATAATAAAAAATTAAAACTCTCTTTTAATATTATAATATCAATATAAATTTCATTATTTTTTTAAAATTGGTGGTAATCACCCAAAATAATAGATGATTGATAATTGGAGATACTATACCGCATTTAAAAGAAAAAAAATATATATGGAAACCCTTAAAAAAAAAAAATTTGCATTACTACATCAACAACAACAAAATAAAAAATAGAAAGAGTATGAGGAAGAAAATTTATGATATTAATATCATTATTTTAAAAAATGCTCAAAATATAAATTTAGAAAAAACAATTCTACATCAACACTAAAGAAGTTTAAAGGAAAAATAAAGTGGAAATAATGGTGGCACCATTTTAAAAAACATAATAAACACACACTTTCTAGAGCAGCCACTTAAAAAAAAAAAACCATTTATGGTTCTCATTAAGTAGGTCATTACTTTCCTCACATGGAGTGATAAGGGATGAACAAGGTGGTGAGGGGGGTAAGTTCGTTGTCACCTCTGGCAATGAATGAGGTCGACATGCCATGCTTCCCCTTATTCACTAACATATTTGTTTTACCAACTTACCTCACTCGAGATATGACAACCATTACACCTGTGATTGTATCCCCACGCACATCAATAGCTCTATCTTGTTGTTCATTCAATCCTGGTTGGAACTCGCCTCTCTCCTACTTCTACTCATGATGGATAATTCCTCCCTCTGACAATTTTCCTAATATGATAAATACTTCTCAAACTCCTTGACTTCCTTCAATGATCTTTTCATAGGAGAGTTCCATTATTTCTTTCCAATCTTGGAGTTGTGCGACTAGTTCCACTGCACGTTCTTAGTTGGGTTTGTCATTCCCCTATTCTCCCCATGTGGCCTTTAATCTTTCCCTTTGGATCTATCCTCCTCGTCCCCTTGACTCTTCACCTTCCCCTTTCTTTCATGTCCTCCTCCTCGTTATAGTGATGACTAGACACAAAGAACAATGTTGTCAAGGTAGTGCTAATCAAGGTTCATAGTGGGGTTTGCAAGCACATTTTAGAGCAAAATCCTTGGCTTGCTCATTTCACCACCAAAATTTTGGAGATATAAAAAGAACTCAAGTCTGCTAAAAAGGAAGTGGTTCAGAAGCGCAATTGTCACTCAAATTCAAATTTCTTTGTAGAAGTGGTTCCCTAGGTTCCAAATAGTAAGCACAGTTACAACAACCATCAAAAATAGTAATGGCATATAATTGATTTGTATTTGCAAATGAAATCCCTCCTAAGAGAGGTTATTCTCAAGATAAATGATGATAAGGATGAGATATTATTGGTGTTGAATGATATGCAATTGCAACTTGAGTCTTTGGACAACATATTAGAATGCATAGAAGGCAGCTTAACCCCGGGATTAGTTCCTAGAATCCACAGCAATGATGACGGTACTTCTATTGAGGTGGATGATTTTGTCTCTTCGTAGTTTTTAGAATGTTTGGGCATCCATTGGAATTTTTTTTTTATTCTTTACAATTTTGTTAGTGCAAGAAAGTTATGCTTTACTAGTTTTTAAAATTTTCATTGGTATAGACTTAGGGAATTTGTTTACATTGGTTTAATTTTGCACTAAAAATCTATTTGGATAGAAGGTTTATCGTTCTTCCAATGGTCTGGTTTCCCTAATGGTGGGTCGTAGGGTGATAATACCTTATGATTGTGTAACCCTAAACCAGCATAGATCCATCTTAACTCTAGATCTATGAAAGAGGGATAAAATATCTTAAGATGCAAAACTTGAGGAAAGGTTTGCACCTCTAGAGATTTGATTCATCTTGGCTCTTTGTAGATCCAAAGTTAAGATGGATCTATGCTAATTTTCAGAACCACAGCAATAAAATGTTTTATCTATAATAAAGTTTTTATTTTTGCTTATAACTAACATTAAAATATTATATTTACTATCACAATCTCCACATTAAAATGTCGTTGAGTTATTTTTCATTATTATTTTAGTTAATATGGAATTATTTGTATTATGAATATTTTCAGAATGTTACATATAAAATCCATATTAAACATTTAAGGAATTACAAACTCCCTCATAACTTGAATTAGAAAGAAGCTAATAATGAAATAAGTACCCACTCTTTATATATATATTTAATATATAAACATATTGATTATATTTATTTTAATATATTTGTAATATTTAATAACTAAATATTTTTTGTTTATGGTATATTTTGTTTTTAAATATTATATTTCAACTTAACATATAATGAACTACAAATCATGTAACATCAATAATATTATTTTTACATGTCATTTGTCAACTCTATATTAAGTGGTGAAAATTTTTCATATCTCCCTCATACTAAAATTAGATTATTTTTATTTATTTTCAATTACTTTATCTCTCTATGAGAGCGAGACAAATTCATCAACCCTTGTGTCAAGAAATGTATATATGTCTTTTACTATTATTTCTATATTGAACTATCATAGTTTTTAGTCTCTAAAGTTGCACATTTTGTTGCATATGTTGCCAATAAAGTTTATAAAGCACACATTCCTCGACCCTAAGTAAGAAGGAGCTTGTTTTGTGTGCATTTTGCTAATTACTAACTTAAAATATTACAAAATACATTTTAGGAATTGAACTTATTACTTTGAAGCTTTACATATTCCATATAATTTCCCATATTTATTAACTTACAAGCATAGATTCGTCTTAACTTTGGATATATCAAAGAGGGATAAATCTCTTAAGATGCAAAACTCTTTTGAGAGAAAAAGTTGAGGAAGGGTTTGCATCTCTAGATATTGATTCCTCTCAGGCCTTTGCAAATCCAGAGTTAAAATGGATCTATGCTAACTTTGAGCAATGCCATAATAAAATGTTTTAACTATAATAAAGTTTTTATTTTCGCTTATAATTGACATTGAAATATTTTATTTGATATCACATTCTCCACATGAAGATGTTATTAAGCTATTTTCATTATTATTTTCGTTAATATGGAATTCTTTTTATTATTAATATTTTTTTAAATGTTCATATCAAATCCGTTATTAAAACATTTAAGGAATTACAAATCTTCCTTGTACTTGAATAGAAAGTGCTCCTATTAATGAAATAAGAACTTACTCTCTTCACACACACAACAGACACACACACATCTTTTACTCAATATTATATATTGAAATATTTTTTTATAATCCAATTACAAAAAAAATATTATTAATATTTTTTAAATGTTATATATCAACTTCATAAAGTGAAAATATATAAGAGAAGTTTTATTTAATTACTTTTTTCTCTATATAAAGTAGATATAAATTTGTTTATTATACATGTCGCGAGTATGGTATTACACATTTGATTTTTATTTTGAACGAGTATTACTTTGTTTTTAACAAAAAAATGTTGCAGCTTCTCCATAGTTTAACATTATGGAGCGAATTGTATTTTTATTAATATTTAAAATTATTTATCCACAATATGATTGAATTGTAGTTTTATTAATATTTAAAATTATTTACCTACAATATGATTGGTTCAGGTCTTATATTGTAAAGATTATTTTGGGTATTGTTGTCACCATTGTCACAACTACACACATTATTCTCCTCATTATCATACTTAACCGGTATGTTGACATTGGCCTGTCTAGACAAATGAGAAGCATGTGTCAGAAAGTGGAGACAATTGGCATCAGCTCTAGTTTTTTTAAACATCAAGCTTTCCTATGTCTTGTTAGTGGGATGGAATGGTGAACATTCTGAATAAATATGGATATAGGGAAATCTAACACTATGAATTTGCTTTCCCGATTTTTAATTCAAAATTTTGTGGTTACTTCAACAGTTCAATGCAGGAGCGATCTCAACTACTCCACACTAATAAACTTGATTGGAAGCAACAAAAGACAAGAATAAATCGTTATAATCTTCAGCTTCATCATGGTGTTCTATTAATGGGAGTAACATCCACAAGATCCACCTCCTTTCTTATATTTGAAGAGATCAGTCCAGGGACGTTTTATAGTGAATGACTTGCTTTATTTCATATGTCGAGATTCTTGTATCATCTTTACTTAAATGGATTTAAAACGACCTTTCTATAGTCCCAGAAGCTTACACTATCTCTCTATATTTGTTTTATATTCTCATCATTGTCTATTTTCTATCTTTTAGAATTTGTCTACAGTTAATTTTTGTACAAGGTTTAAACTTACATTTGGTATCAGAGTTGTTTCGACTTCAAGGGGACGCCTTTGCTGCTAGGGGGTTTTTCTCGAGCCTGTGGTAGACCTTACTCAGTGGTAGACCTGCGGGATCGATTCTTGTGGTGAAAGAAGATGGAAAGCAGTGGAAGATAGAGATCAAGAAATATAATGGTCAGAGTTTTGAGTTATGGAAGCTCAAGATGGAGGATTTGCTGGTGGATAAATATTAGTGGATCACAGTAGATCTGGGTACTAAACCAATGGAAATGTCAGCAGAAGATTGGAAGAAGTTGGATCGGAAGGCAAAGATCATAATACAGTTGTGTATCTCAAGTTATGTATGTTGAATATATCAGGGGAAGCTACTGTGAAGGATTTTTCGGTCAATTTAGGGACTTTGTACCAATATAAGTCTCTGGTGAACAAATTATTCATGCAGAAAAAGTTGTATAACCTGAGAATGAAGGATGGAGACTCGGTGACAGATCATCTAAACTCCTTTAATATTATGGTAAGTTAGTTGTTATACGTTGATATAAAAATTTCAGATGAAAATAAGTGCATTAGTTTGTTGTGTCCTCTACCAGATTCGTGAGATATTTTGGTTGTTGCAATAGGTAGCAATATAACTACCTTAAAGTTTGATGAAATAGTCTCATCCTTGTTGTCAGAGGAGATGAAATGAAAAAATATGGAGAACCAGAATGGAGGTGTCTTGTCTATATGAGGACGATCCCAGAATAGAAATAAAAATAAGTCCTCGAGTGGGAGATCTAAATCTAGAGGGAGATCTAAATCTCCAGGAAAACCTGTAAAGGTATATTGGAAATGCAGAAAGGAAGGGCACTACAAAAAGTATTGTAGATCTAAAGCTCATGAGAAAGGAAAGGGATATGATAATTCTCCTTCTACAAAGGCGAAACCCACCTCAGATGAAGGTGGGGATGTGTACTTGGCTTTGTCTTCAAGTACACAAGTAGATCATGAGGTGTGGTTGATTGACTCAGGTGCATCCTTTCACTTCACTCCCCATAGGGAGTGGTTCTATGAGTATGAGAAATATTAGGGTGGTGATGTCTTCTTAGGGGGATGATAGGAAGGCTAGAATCATTGGATGTGGAAAAGTCAAGTTGAAGTTGCAAGGTGGAAGGATTAGAACACTTTTGGGTGTTCTGCATATTCCTGCATTGCCCAAAAATCTAATTTCTGTAAGCAATATGGATGATGCAGGTGTAAAAATAATGTTCGAGAAATATCAATGTAAGATGGTTCGGAGAGCACTAGCATTGATGCGGGGATTTCAAATTGGAACTCTGTACAAGCTTCTGGGTAGTACTGTTATTGATGGGTGCAATAGTTTTGTGGTTCCTGAAAGTGGAGCAGAAAATTTAGTGGTCTTTGTAGAAAAGACCATGCTATGGCATCAAAGGCTTGGACATATTGGAGAGAAGGCCCTTCAAATACTTCATTGTAATGGTATGGTATAAGTTATGTCTAATTTATCTCTACATTTTGATTTATGTGAGCATTATGTATATGGGAAGCAAAATCAGGTGAGTTTCCCCTCTGGTGCTAAGAGGGCGAAAGAGGTATTAAAGTTTATGCATAGTGATGTGTTTGGACCTGTGTCGGTTCCATCACTGGGTAAGTCTGTGTACTATGTATCATTTATAGATAATTTCTCAAGGAATACATGGATATATTTCCTCATGAATAAATTTAAATTCATTGACAGGTTTAAAGAATTTAAGGCTCTGGTGGAAAACCAAACAGAGAAGAAGATAAAGGTTTTGAGGACAGATAATGGTGGAGAGTTCTGTAAGAAGTGTGGTATAGCACGACAAAAGACTACTCCATACACACCTTAGAAAAATGGAGTTACAGGAAGGATGAGCAGGACGTTGATGGAAAAGCTGAGAAGCATGCTCAGTGGTGTCAAGTTAGGATGCGAATTTTGGGTAGAGGCGGTGGAGACTACATGTTACTTGGTCAACAAATCACCTTCATTAGCGTTGAAGGATAAGACTCCACATGAGGTATGGGCTGGTAAGAAACCGTCTCTTTCACATCTGAGGGTGTTCGGTTGTGATGCATATGTACATGTTCCTAGGAAAAAAAGAACCAATTTGGATAGTAAATTTGAAAGGTTCATATTTATTGGGTATAAGGATGGTTTTAAAGGTTATAAGATTTGGAACCCATAAACAAGGAAGGTTGTGTATAGCCGAGATGTGGTGTTTAGAGAGGTGAAATATGTTATTAAACATGAAATGCTACAAAAGGAATCTGAGAAGTTAGAATTTGATCTAAAGGAGGAAGAATAAAACTCTACAGTAGAACAGGAATTAGAAGATGAAGAGCCATAAACTCCATCTGTGAGAAGATCAGTTCGAGAAAGAAGATAACCAGAAAGGTATAGTCCATTTGGTTTTTGTTAAAATTTTGCTTTATCTATTACTGGTGATGATCTAGAACTATCAGGGAGGCAGTAGATTGAGTGGATGGAAAACTCTAGAAAGAGACCATGGTTGATGAAATGGCATCTTTGGACAAAAATGAGGCTTGGGATCTGGTGGAGTTGTCAGCTATAAGGAAACCCATTGGAAAAAAATGGGTGTTAGAGAATAATATGAATTCAGAAGGCAATATGAAGAAATAAAAAGCTCGGTTGGTAGCAAAAGGTTATTCCCGAGTGCCGGGAATTGATTTTGGTGATATTTTTTCTCCTGTAGCCTAGGTAGCTTCTATTATATTACTTTTATCTATTGTTGTTGCTTTTGATTTTGAGGTAGAATAGATGGATGTGAAGACAACATTTCTTCATGGGGATTTGGAAGAAGAGATATACATGAAGCAACCTAAAGATTTTATGATGAAGGGAAAGAAAGAATTATTATGCAAGTTAAAAAAGTCTTTGTATGGGTTAAAGTAGTGACCAAGGATGTGGTATCAGAAATTTGATACATATATATGGGGACTTGGCTTCACCAAAAGCAAAGTGGATCAGTGTGTGTATTTTAAAGTAATTGGTGACCATGTTATTTATCTGGCCTTGTATGTGGATGATATGTTGTTGATTGGAAATGACAAATAAATTATCCATGATTTGAAGAACCAATTGTCCTCGAAATTCAACATGAAGGATATGTGTGTTGCAAAATATATTTTGGGCATGGAAATTAAATTATATTGGACAAAGAGGAGGATCTAGTTAAACAAGAGGAAGTATGTCGAGACAATATTGAAGAGGTTTAATATGCAGGATAGTAAATTGGTGAAGCTTCATATTCTTGTAGGTGTAAAGTTATCTGTTGAACAGTGTCCCAAGTCACAAGAAGAGGAAGAGGAAATGTCATGTGTTCCATATGCAAGTGCAATCGGTAGCTTGATGTATGCAATGGTTTGTACTAGAACAAACATTGCACATGTAGTGGGAGTATTGAGCAGGTTTATGTCAAAACTAGGGAAGGAGCATTTGACAGCAATGAAGTGGGTTTTCAGGTATTTGCGTGGCACTAGTGATTATGGTTTGTGCTACCAAGGAAGACTAGAATTAGACAAAGTTTTGGACATTCGTGGATTTTTTGATGCAGGTTGTGTTGGAGATATGGATCAAAGAAGATCTATAGGTGGGTATGTGTTTAACCTATTTGGAGGAGCAGTCAGTTGGATGAGCAAGAGATAGTCTGTGGAGGCCCTTTCAGCTACAGAGGTAGAATACATGACAGTCACTCATGAAAGTAAGGAATCAGTTTGGTTGCAAAGATTGTGTTCAATTATGGGGTTAGTACAACGAGCTATAAGGATAGATTGTGACAGCCAAAGTGCAATTTTCTTGGAAAAGAACCCTTCTTGTCATTCAAAGACAAAGCATATTGATGTTAAGTATCACTTTGTGAGGGAAATGGTTGAGGACAAAAAGGTGTTGTTTGTAAAGGTGGACACTTTGAAGAATGTATTAGATGCATTGATAAAGTATGTGAGCACTAAGAAGTTTTCTTGGTGTAGAGAAACAATGGGCATTGCAGGGTTGGACCAATGAATAATCTCTCCTATGACCCCCTATGTGGAAAAGAAAGAAATAAGTGGTAGAATGTTAGGTGTGTGTTATATTCTTTCCACGACTAGTCACATGTGCAGGGAGGTCAGAGGGCGGGTGTCAGCCCCCATTGTTCATTGCGTCGGGTGAAGCAGGGGGGGCACAGGGCGGTGTAGCCCCCCCTGTTAGGGGGTTAGTAGCCCCCCTATATGGGATTCGAGGAAGCACCCCAGGAAAAAAAAAAAAATCGGACCCTATATTAGGTGGATGGACCTACCTATGGTTTTGTGCATGGGTTTTGCACATGGTTTTGGGTAGGATGGTTTTCTGCCCATTATATTTTGTATATCCCATCAAGAGAACTACGGTTATGTTCTAATCCAGGGTTAATGGAATGGGGTTTATGAATTCTTTGGAATATATTATATTATATATATATATATTATATTTATATTATATATATATATATATAATATTATATTATATTATTATAGATTTATATATATTGAAAGGAACATAATGAAAAATCAATCTGGTAGTCCCGATTTTGGGATCCAGGGGAAATCTCTGTGTATTTTTTCATATTTTGTCATTGTTTATTTTCTATTTTTTAGAATTCATATACAGGTAATTTCTGTACAGGGTTAAAACCTACACTATTAAAGGTGTTCTAAAAATTTTTGGCTTCTCAAGCCCTAAGGAAGGAGTCTTTCTTTCTGGGAAAGGAGGCGAGGGGCTTTAGTCAAACAGCTTTAGCTGGGTCATAGGAGGGCCCTTCCAAAAAATAAGGGGGGCCTTAACAGGGGAAAAGGAAGAGGAGTCATTTTGTGAAGCAAACCGAGAATCTATGTATGGCCTCAGTATTAGGCCTAGATCTGACTATTCAATAAGAAAAGGATTTTAGTTGAAAAATATATGGTTAGAAGGATTAGTGGAAGAAAATTTGGACTCCCTTTTCTTAATGAATGGGTGGATTCCTTAGTATGGCCCTTGATGAATCACCCTGTCAATGTCTGGACCCTCGCTAAAGGATGGGTTCATTTGAATTTCTAGGATGAAATAGATGCCAAATTAATTGAAGGTAGGATGATGAAGCTTGACTCTTGGTGGCTATTTTCAAGCAATGGACTCCCCACTTTAATTCCAGACACAAGAATACTAACTCTATGCTAGTATGGGTCCACATTCTAGGTATCTCAACCCACTTTTGGCACGATCAATTTTTTTTTTCATGTTGGTAATCATCTGGATCCTATGTGGAGCATGACGCATCATATCTATATCCTAGAGACACTTAAATGGCTTGTATTTTGGTAAGTATAGTGTCATATGGGGGCTTCATCGAGCAATGGAACTTGGGCTTAGTATGGATCCAATCCTTCTGGATTATGAGGGTATACATTTTGATGTCGGCATTATCACTAGCATGGTCACAATGTAAAGGAATGTGTCATGCCTATGAATAAGAAAGTTCATCAGCCTTCGGGTGCTCAACCAAGGGATGGTTCGAGATTGGTTTCATATTCCATGGCATCTTCTCCCTTGGTATCATGTTCAACTTTTATCAACATTTTTGCAAAGGCACACACCTCTATTTCAGTATCTAAAGGATCGCATCCCAAGTCCATTCCTCACATTACCCCGCTTCTAGCTAATGAAGGTATTATGTCAATTCCTTCCTTTTATATTTTGAATTCTTATTCTTTTGATGTTCTTTCTTCTATTTTTCTATGTATTGTTTGTTTATCTATGTCCTTAGTGGATCTCTACATGGTTGTACCTTCATTTCTATCTTTGAACTCTCCCTCCCATCTAGTACCAGCTTTGTGTCATTTTTCCATTACCCTGGGTGATTTATCCTCCCTGTCACCGTGATCCACTTTTGTCTCTTCGGAGAGACACATAACTGACGATGTGATTTATAACTTACAATCTCATCTTGTAATTCCATAAATGGGAAATACGTCATGGGGTTTGGGGAAGCTTAGTATTTCAACTCTTGATAATAGTTGTTGTGGTCATAAATCATTCATTTCTATAGCTCAAGAGAAAGCCAAATTTGACCTCAATAATTTATAGAAACCCCAACCATGGTGGTTTCCCCTCAATGAAAATCATGTCTTTTAACTGTATGGGTTTGGCTTGTCCCTCCAAAAAATAATCTTTGAAAATTCTTGTGGAAATTTCCTCACCTTATAGTGTTTTTCTCCAGGAGACTATTAGCAATAGTGAGTCTATTTCTTCTTGTATTGAAGGTTTATTGAAGGGTTGGTCCATCTCAATTATGGATACATCAAGCCATTTGGGGGGGCCTACCATGGGTTGGATCCCGCAGAAATATCTTGTTTCAAACTTTTGGGGCTCAGAATAGATCATGGGTTTGGATCTTTCCCATTTGGTTCTAAGATAATCGATTTATATTTTAAATATACATGGTCCTACCTTGAACAGCCCTGAATTATGGGACATTATTATTAATATCTCCATCCTTCGTCAAAATAATGTAGTTGTTGGAGGTGATCTTAATTTTTCCCTAGGTCATATTGGATCATGGGGCCTTGGGGCCCGTCCTAACCCTCAAGCATATTTCTTCGGAAGTTTGCTTGCTCGAAACATTCTAGTGGATGTTGAACCTACCAAACTCTCTCTGACCTAGAGGAAAAGACATTCTGGGGATGACTGGTGATGGGCATCCAAATTAGACATAAATGAAGGCCCTTACTATCCTTCTATACATTAAACCTATGTTTTTACATTAGATGACATATTTTTAACTTTAATATGTTCATTATGAAGGTTTAGAGTTAGTTGCATATTTGTGCCTAATATTATTTATTTATGTAGAATATTATAAAGAAATTGGGTAGATTATGAAGATTTGGAGGTGTTGACAGTGTTGGACCCGCCAACATGTCAGGGGATCTCCCCGGTGAGAAGTCCCAACTAGACCTCAAATATTTTGGTGTAGGAGTCCCAACAGCGGGTCATACGTTAATTCCTTGGCCGCGGTTTCGCACAGAGGCAAGTAAGATGTCCGTGTTGGTAGCAAGGGTGTGACAGTTGCGACAAGACAAGGAAGGTGCATGAGAGGTTCCAACACACATAGGGTGAGATTAGTGTGCCCCTTGGAAACCTGTGATAGCACAGAGTTAAGAAGTGAACACACAAGAAAAGGTGCATCACAACATGGAAGGCAAGTTAACTAGTAATCCAAAGTGATGGTTAAACCAACAACACATTTTAGAAAGATTCATGCATACATATGCAGAAATAACTACACATACATGCGTAAGCAAACAGATACATATATCATTTAGAGTACTCAAGATAGCTGGGATACAATACAAAATATGCATGAAACATGTTGGCTCTGTTATATTAAGAAGTGTAAGTTCCAATTGTACACTACATCCATGTCCAACCACTAGTTCCAACAGCGGAACGTTGCAGCCACAACCGCATGCTCCTCCAAAGAGATATACTAGCTCTGCGTAGTGGAGAAGCCAAGTCATGTTATAATACTATCCAAGCTCTATCTGAGATAGTCTTATCGGAAGCTTGGCTAACAAAATCCTTTAAAATGAGTTATGAGGGGCTATTTATAGCGAAGGGTGGGGTGACCCTTGACAATCCCCTTTGTGACAATTTATCTACCCTCATGAATCTTCATCTACACTATGATTGTTACATCAAAATATTGACACTTGAACTTACACTTGACAAGACATTACATTACAATGCACATGTACCCATGTGAGACAAAGTGGCTTAAGCAAGCCATGCAAGACATCACTATGACTCGGACAACTGTTGGAAGACCAACTCTTCGACATCCTCATGGTTATTTACAGTAGCGAACTGATGCCAAGCTTGGTAGTCCGCAATGGTGTCCATGTACTCTAAGGTGACATCTTTCTGGAGCCTAACTCTTGCCTCCATAGCATCCGAGTACACTACTCGAGTTCCTCTATCAAACTTGTCTGATAGCATGCACATCATTTTCTTGAGTGCGGTCGGACCAGCAACATACTTGTGCATGGTGTCTGCACTGATGGACAAGTCAGGGCTAGTGGCTCTGCACATCAACTTGTCAAAGTACGATTCAAGCTCTAATCGAACCTGTGCCTTTGTCTTCGCCTAGGTGAGAGTCCCAATAGATGGGATTGCATGTGCACACACAACAACATCCATGCTTTTGAATACACGTGCATGGGAAGCCTGTAGACTAGTGAAGAGCTGCGAGTGCTCTTTATAGTTCCGGATCTGACTCTAGATGCATGCCTTCAGCTCGACCGCTCTGGGCTTCATCATCTTAGGAAAGTGAAGCGGGCTCCCTCGTATCTCATCATCCATGTTTACATGTAATCAACAACAGCATGCAAGTTCGACAAGATACGTGCTCCTCTAGCACATCTCTGCTACCATCCATTGAGATGGATGACTGCCTTATGCACGATATCAAACTTGGAATACAATGCCCGCATGACTATGTCAAGGGACAATACTTCATCCAGTATTTCCTTCTTCAATTCTGCTCGGGTGGACACTGTAACCAACTCTCCTCCTTGCTTAGCTGTCTGTAGCTCCTTAGTCATTCGCTCGTTCTCAACTATCAGGAAGCGAACACTCAAGCTAGTGGCTTCGGCATATGCTCTGGTAGCATCGGCCAATGCTGTTAGATGTTTGTGCACGTCAAAAACGATCACTCATTCCTCAAACTGCACAGGATATTTATGATCTTTGGAAGTTGACACTCTGCGAGATTACACAACTCTATGTTGAGACTCGTCGAATGAGACGTTCTGCATTTCTCCTTCCGACTCAGCTCCAAGGATCTCAGTGTCTCCTTCGTCACTTAGGACTTGCTCCTCTTCTGGATGAGGTGAAGTTAGTGGGTCGACCTCTTGGTGGAGAGGCATGAGGTTGATGTCTTGCTCTAACTCATGTTTCTCTATATTCATATCCATCTATTCAAGTGCTTTCACTATCTCCTGAACGAAGTCCTGCTCCTGCAATAGTTCACTCTATTTTCCTGATGCCAGTTGTTCTGATGAGTCTACTACCTGTACGAGTGTAGTTTCATCTGTCTGCACAAGTTGCACCCCCTGTTGTACCTATTCCTATTACGCTTCCTTCTCTTGTCTGTGCAGCTCCTGTTCCTTCCGGAGTTGCTCCTTCAACTCATGTAACTCCTTCTATATTTCCTCCATTCTTTGTTTCTCTTTTTGCATTTGCACATTTCTCTTTTCTCGTTGTTGTCTCTTCGCCTCTATTGCCAAAGTTTCTTTATGTACAAGTGGGTCTTCCCAGAACTTGCAACTTTTCTCTTCCTCCATGAAGTCGACAATCTTCCTCTTGCCCTTGTCGCGCACTGGTATGTTCACCTTTGTTGCTTCTAGTGCTCTCTGAGATGCTGCTTCACATTTCTTTGCTACCCATTCCACAGCGAGGCCGGCCAGTTCATTGATTCTAGAGGAGTTGTAACAATATATCCATGGGTCCTCCTCCGCCCAATGACATGCCCAGTGGATCCAGTTGAACTGTACTCTCATGCAGTGATCTTTCACAAGACAATGCGGGTCATACAGATTGTAACTTCGAAGGTCGAATGTATATTTATTCATATTCTCTGCTTCGACATCCACATGATTGAAACTCTATATCTCGTATAACCCGATCCGCAACAAAAGAGCGGGCCAAGATACCTTCTTCTTCTGGTGCAACCTAGCTGTCAATCTTGTCGAGATGTGATATGATACTTCTTGCATGACGAGTTTGTCCAAGGCAAACTTTGGTAGAACATACGGAGGATTATCAATGTTGTACATCCGTATGAAGGTGTCGGATGGTGAGACATACAAATCAGCTATGTTGATCAGTGCCTCCATTGTTTCCTTCGACATGCAAGGTGGATCCTGTTTGAATATCATCTTGTAAACCGGGGTGACAAAATGATCAGATAGTTGCGTGATAACTCCTCTGAATATGCATTCAGACAACATCTTATAATAAGTGTTCACAGTAGTCTTCGTCGTTTTCCATGCCCACTTCAAGCTCGAGACCTCATGTCAAGCACAAATTGCATCCAAGATGTAAGTGGACATATAGATTTCTACTTGCATACCTTTGGGTGGTTTTCAAGCCCTTTTTACCTGCTCCTTCAGCTGATGAGCCAACATGTCGGACCAGTTGCATGCTTTTCCTTCCCTAGCCATTTGGTCCAATGCGATCACCCAAATTCTGTGGGAAGGTTTCCATGCTTTCTTGGCCATACAGATGACATGCAAATATGACCAAGTATTGATACGCCTTCTGCAGTATCTTCATCTTGTATATCTGGTTGGGTGTAATACGGAATTTAGCTGGCTCCTTCACCTATTTCTTCAAGGTATCTCTACAGTTGGCATTGCTGCTGGCTAAGCTGAAGGGTGTCTCTATGATGATAATGGGCTCCAACATCTAATAAATCTTTTCATAATCTTGTGCCCTGAAGGTAGAAATCTTCATCCCACTGACACTACTTAATGCCATCGTCTTAGGATCAGTGTGCGATATGATCTAATGTATCATGTTTGCGCATGGGAGCAAGGGACACCTGCATGCAATCTGGTACAAGCTGGACTTGTGGATGTTCACATAGACTTGGCAGTCTTCAAGGTCTTCCCCAAATGTGCATGCAAATGCATCATTGACCTCTTGCCATTTCAGCTTGATGTCCTTGTCTACAATCAGTTTGGTATCTTCATAGATCGAAACTTGTAGACACTTGTTCAACTGCTGCTCCAATTGCACTTTCGCCAGTGTCCTTTGATCTCGCTCTCTTAGAGACCATTGGTCCTGAACTGCTAAGAGGTGAATGAACACCTGCTAGATCTAGAGACAAAGCAACATGCATGGTAAGAAATCTGTCAGCTAAAACCAAAGCAAACTTGAGGAACGACATCCAACATACCTGGGGATTAACTGGAAAAGATTGCACAATTCTTCTAGGAGGCTGGGAGACTGGCTGCCAGAACTAGGCAAAAGGCAATCTGGGCTATCTGGGGAGGTTGGTTGGTTGTTGGAATTGCGCAATGCACAAGCCAAGCTAGCCTGCTAGCTGCTGGAATTGTGCAATGCGCAATTTCAGTTGGCAGTGGTTGCAGGCCCAGTGACTGCATTGCGCAATTTTCTGGGCCAGTAGTCATTGTCCCTCAAAATTACACAATGCAAGACTGGAGGACAGTTACTAGGCAGAAATGTGCATTTCCTTAGGGGAATACAGAGCCTTCCTTCTTAGGATTGTGCAATGTTGTCTTGGTGAGGCAGATTCCGGGCGAAGGCTACCTAGACCCGTCGACGAGCAACTGAAAGAAAATGTGAAAGTGAATTCATGGCGATACTCAGTGTAAGTAGGAGTGAATGATCATGCATGCAAACATTTAATGAAAGATTCATAAAATGGAACACATGCATGTGGGTGAAGCGATTCGCCGAGTCAACGACCGTTCGTGCAAAACAGTTTCATGCATGCGACAGTAGTGAGATGCTAATGAAAACTCAAATAGTGCTAGTACGAGCTAGTATGCATGTAAATGACAACAAGTGATCACAGAAATCGAGAAAACAATACTCACACAAGAGAAAACACAAAAAGCGACAAAAACGTTGCAAAAGACAAGTTAAGGCGACTTACACGTGAATAGTTGAGTTGGATGTGTCGAAGACTCCTGGATGTGTTGTGGGATGTCAGAGCTCCAAGATTGATGTGAAGGGATGTGAAGAAGTGAGCTCTGAAGCATCAAATAAATAAGTTTGAAGCTCATGATGTGCATTGCCACAAATCTAGGAAAAAGCGACACTTGGAGAAAAGATTCTAAAACGATCTTTGCATGTAACCTCCAGCTGCTAAAAATATCTCCCTAAAATATAGGGATGCTTTTTGCATGTTGATTTTTTGCTATTCCAAGAAAAATCAGCCCATGCATGCAAGTCAAGTTTTCTTGGTCCTAGGTGGAACCAGTGAACTCAACTTCACATGCAACAGTCTACTCAGCTGGGAAGAAAAAATGTGCATTTTTGGGAGGGAGCTAGGTTGGCTGCCAAGAAGATTTGCGCAATTTATGTGCAGAGAAGCTAACTGCTGCCTAGGATTGCACAATTCCTAGGCTGAGTAGCCTTGCTGGGAGGAATTGCGCAATTTTCTTAGTGAAGCTTGACTGGCAGATTTGCGTATGGAGCCCAGTAGGCTGCCAAACAGAATTGAGCAATTTCTAGAGGGAAGGCTAGTTCCCCTCCAAAATTGTGCAATTTCTTGAGGGAGCTTCTCAGCTTACAACTATACCAAGTTCAAAGAAACAGCCTGTGAGGGGAATGCAACAAGCTCTCATGAACAGGTTGTCATTCTGCAAGAAAATCATTGAAGCTTGTGTACTTGACAAGGCAAGACATGTTGTTGTGAAAGGTTGGTAGGGAGGATCCAAAACGAAGCTAAGGAAAAATTTTGGAGGGTGATTGTAGTTGCTACAACACTTGGCAACACATTGGTAGAACTCCAACTCTCTGAATGGACCTTGTTCATGAAAATTAAGTCTAACACCTCAGGAAGTATTGTTCAATTCTCAATTAGTCTTGGTTTTCACACTAGCTTGATTATAATATGTAGCATTTGCCAAGCTCTTGGTCCATTGACACACATTTCAAGCCAAGTCAACATAGTTGTTTCGATTGGGTTGAGGGGTATATTGGTACACAAGTAGTATAGTCGTCAGAGTCTTAGTTTCATCTCTGGTGTTGCTCCACTGCCAACATGCCTGGACAATACCTTGGCAGAGTCATGCAGAAACACAAGTATCGTTTCTCTTCCAGCAAGCTTGGTCAGTACCCGACGGAGTTACTTGCATCACCTCTTTGTGCAGGACTCATTTCTCTTCTTTCACCTTATTCATTTTTCACTTTTCATTTTTTTCATAACTTTGCATAACACTTATTGATTTCAGAGGCAAAAGAGGAATCCCGACTTATTGAGAGCAGAAGAAGGTGTTCCTTGAGAGAAGTAGTTTATGTTGGCATTATGGCACAGGTTTGGTGCTATGGCATAGGTGTTGTCCTTGATGGCAACTCTCTTTGGTAACAGATCTCAGTTCAGGCACTCAGAGAGGAGAAAAAGACATATACGCAGGTTCATCGAGATGAGAACACGTATACACGCGGGTTATACATTACAAAAGTGCGTATATGTTGGGGATCATACTTTTGGTCCATGGTAGTTAGTTCTTGGGAATTGAACCTATGTTTTGGACCATGACGTCTCATCAGATGTGTTGATCCCTAGTTTTGGGTTCATAGTATTGAAATGTTATGGTTTTGGACCATGGTATTGAGGAAGGCTTAAGACTATAAAAGAGGAAGGAGATCATGTGGCAAATGATCATCGGTATGATGATTGAATATCTGATAAAGTGCTAGAGCTGGTATATTGGTAATTGGGTTGTGATGCAAATCTGGATCTGAATGAAGGAGGAACCTTAGCACAAAAGGAAGGATAAGTTCTATTCATGGGTCATAATCTTTAAGCTTGAATGATAGTATCTTTAAATGATTTTGATCTGCTAGATGTGGCGCTTGCTTGATCTATAAGTCTGATAATCTGGGTTAATTAGTGATTGAATATCTGGAAGAGTGAATTATCCTTTATAGATATGTACGCAGGTTCAATGAAGTGAAGGCGCGTATACATGCAGGTTCAGTGAAGTGAAGGCGCGTATACACGCAGGTTCAGTGAAGTCATAGCGCGTATACGCATGTTGTCCCATACGCAGATGCGTATGCACGCAGGTTTCAGGCTGTTGAAATAGCGTATATGCTTTAAGCTGTGATCTAGCTGCTTCTTTTTATAGCTGTTGTGTTTTGGGTTCTGTTTCTGTAGTTTCTGGTACTGTGTTTTGGGTACAGCTATCAGAGAAGTATCTACTTGATCTAATTGGTGAAAAGGAGATTGGTTGATGGAGAAATGCTTGATGATTGATTGATGTTCATGGATCCAGTCTGAAAATTTATGAAACGTGATCCCTGGAAGAAAGAGAAGGTTGTAGCCTTCTGTACGCCAGCACCTACGTACTAGTATCTTGGCTAGTACAAGAGCCAAAAGGGGGTTGTAGCTCCCTTCCAGGAGAAGCTGGAAAACGAGAGAGAGTTGTAACTCTCTGCAGGTTGCAGCCTGCGTACTGGTAAAGGACTGCACCAGTACATTGTAAACAGAAGTTTCTAATTAAAGAAAGATAGAGACGAATTGCAGCAAGTTGTTTTCACCCACATTGGGTTTCCACCTTTATCTTTTGTTTTTGTGTGTGATTGCTTCTGCTTTGTTTACTGTCTCTGGTTTCTGGTTTTTGATTTGCATACAGATTAACAATCATCATCAGGAATTAAGTAAATTATAAGTTTTGCTTTGTATACGCGGGTTTCCTTCTGAATAGTTGCGTATATACGCAATTTTATTAACTGAAGTAGCGTATACAATTTGGTTTTAGAAAAGGAATATTTGACCTGATAATATTGATTCCCCCCCCCCCCCCTCTCAGTATAATTTCCAACAGTTTATTATATACCTCTGACGTGCCTATTAAGGTTTTCCACCTCACCTTACTCTACTTGACTGAGATGACAAGGGTTAACCCAAAAACAACCGACTAGAGAAGGTGACACTAGTTAGCACACAAGCATTGTGTTTTCACCAAGGTTCACTTTAACCAATACATATTTTCCATCAACATATCATGGACCAAAAGTAACATGTTCTTCATACAGAGGCAGGATGACAGATAACCAAGTAGTGATAGTTGTGCAAGGCCTCTTGTACTTTACCCAGCTTGTTTCAAGAGTCATACATGGTTTCATGTGAAACTAACCTACGAACAAAACGAGAAAACAAATGACAAAGCAAAGTAGAAGTAGAAGTAAATGCAAAGTGAGTAAGCAAACAATCAAGAAAACAAACAAACAAACAAAGCAAGTAAGCAAATAGGCATGCAAGAAAACAAACTAAAAGCAAACACTACTCCTACTCCTAAGCTAACGGTGTATGGGAATGATCATGTGAAGTGATATTTCCAATGCAGCCACTAGCGCATTGGTTGACCCATGTTGGTGAAGGCTTCGTCCGCAAAAAACCCGGTTGTGTGAACCAACAGACAAGAAATATATAACAATGAAGACAAACATACTTCATGTTTAAAAGTGTCCACGGGACATAAGTGATTGCAAGTACATGGTATGTGATCTGTGGACTTGTCATGGTGTTGTGCGACACTACGTGCAGCTTTGAATCATACGCATACTCTTGGATATGACATGCAAGCAAATGAAAGAAACAAAGACAACTTGCATCATGCAGGTGTGCTTGTAATGTAAGATTCCTCCAATGCATGAGCGATGGGATCGTGCAGTTTGAGTGGAGGAAGTATGATCTATGTGTAAGATTGATCTTCAAGCATACAGATGAGTGATGAGAAGCCTCGGGTGATTGAAAAATTTCTTGATCAGAAGTGAAACCAACCTTTGGACAGCGAAGGCCTGACATAACCATCAGCTCGGGCTAAAGTGCCTCGACAGTCTGGGGGGTTCGACTTCGTCGTCAGATAGATCATCATAAATAGGTGGCTTTGAAAAATCAAATGCGAAAGAATCATCATCGTGATAGAATACGAGAGTGAATGGATCACAACAGCCATGATCAGAAAAATCAATGATTTCATCGGCATCCTCATGATCTTATGAATAAAACAAAGGAGTAGATGAAAAGCAAACAAATTCATCCTTTGTGTTTCCGGAAAAGGCAGATGAAAAGTCAAGTGGATTTTCAATGAATAATTTATCCTCTCCATTGTCGAATGTTGGGTTGACATCTGGTGTGTCCTGCGAGTGATCAATAATGGGTGCATTCGAAGATGAAGATACACATGCGAAATCATGGATGGCAGGTTCACCAAAGATGTCAGGAAAGAACGGAGGAGGCTCAGATGGAAGGAAGTCATCCTTCACCGAGTGTTGATGCTCAAGCTCCTAGTCATACTCTTCATGAATGACAGCGCATGTTGGTTGTGCAACACCAACTCCATCAGTGGCTTGATCCTCGTTCACAACAAGTGTAGAGTTCGAAGTGGAAGAACACAAGACAGTATCATCTGGAGGAACGGCCGAGTAAAAAGACAAAGGTTGTGGTATGAAATGCATATGACAACTCGATGGACTCACAACTAAATCTGCGCAAAAATTAAGCGGAGTGATGTTGGGAGGATGTGACAGCTGAATAGATGTGTGAGCGTGATCTCGTGCATCACTCTGCAGTGGTGGAGTTGTTTGATGAGGGGACGACAGACAATCACTTGTGATAGTGACCGTGTTTTCCTGTGATTGTGTAGCTCCATCACTGAAGAATGTTGAGTGAGGCTTGAGTTCAAACTTCTTCTTGGGAAGAATAGATTTCTTAAGACAGTACTCGAATCAGTCCCAAAGATAGAAAAATTTTAATCTGGCTCTTCGGAGCTTGAAACTACAAATCATGGAAGCGCTGCCAAAAATCCATAGGTGATTCATGCAACTCCTTCCGTTGTTGTAATATTTTTTGGTAAAGATTCTCTAGATCAAAATGATAGAAAGTGTTTTAAATGAGATCACATAAGTGCTCAAGTGAGTGCACACTACCAGCCGGTAGGATGCAAAGCCACCAACGTGGAGATTCGCGAAGTGTGTATGCAAGAAGCAGACCGGCCTGTTCGTCAAAACATCCATCTTCCTCGTGAAGCATGGAAAGGAAGTCATGTAAGAACTCAGGCTAGGCCACTTCACCTTCACCATCGTACGTGTATGTGGACAAGAGATTGAAAAACTCCCTCGTGATGGTAAAAAATTCGTCATGCGAAAAAAATCATGGAGGGAGAAGAGCGCAAGACTCCATGGTAGATATGAAAAGGTTCAAAATAGGATGAGAGGACACATATTGTCATCTGGCCCTCCTTCTAGCACCAGAAATGTTGACGGCGTTGGACCCGCCAACATGCCAGGGGATCTTCCTGGTAAGACAAGGAAGTCGCAATTAGACCTCAAATCGTTTGATATAGGAGTCCCAACAATGGGTCGACGGTAATGCCTTGACCGCAATTTCGCACAGAGGAAAGTAAGATGTCCCTGTTGGTAGCAAGGGTGTGATAGTTGTGGCAAGACAAGGAAGGTGCATGAGAGGTTCCAACACACGGAGGGTGAGGTGAGTGCGCCCCTTGGAAACCTGTGATAGCACAAAGTTAAGAAGGGAACACATGAGCAAAGATGCATCACAACATGGAAGGCAAGTTAACTAGCAATCCAAAGTGATGGTTAAACCAACAGCACATTTCAGAAAGATTCATACATACATATACAAAAATAGCTACACATACATGCGTAAGAAAATAGATACATATATCATTTAGAGTACTCAATATAGCTAGAATATAATACAACATATGCATGAAACGTGTTGACTCTGTTATATTAAGAAGTGTAAGTTCAAACGTGTTGACTCTGTTATATTAAGAAGTGTAAGTTCCAGTCATACAATACATCTTTATGTTCCATCTCCTGGGGTTAGGGTTTTGTTTGTTTAGGGTTTCCCTTTGTGTTCTGTAATAAAAAGGCCCTTGAACATCATTGTAACATAGTTCAAAGGCATGTAGCCGCCACATCTCTTCCTAGAGATAAGCTACCATCGCATGGTCTAGTTTATTTGCATTCTGCTTGTAAGCATCTTTCACTTCTTTGATATTACTGAAATGAAGATTTATTTTTACTGCATCTCTCTGTTTATGTTGAAATCTGTATTTTTTTGCGTTTCTTCATAAGTCCAGATCAATCCTAATATTTCCTTTGTTGTTGGTCTTGTTGCCTGGCATATGTAGCACCCCATTAGATCCATTAGAAAACAACATAAAGGATACTTTGATATATTTGAGATATAGTTCAATTTGAGATACATTACAATCTAGGGAGGAATCATTTATTGGTTGGTCTCATGTACATTGGTTGGGTTGATGACCCAAATTATAAAATTTAAGTCTATTATCGATTTTATTTTTAGTGTTGATTCTAGACCCATTACTTGGGCTTGTAAGAAGAAATATGCTTTTACTCTTTCTTTAATGTAAGCAAAGTATTGAGCAATAGTTAATGTAATTCAAGCACCATCATGGCTTCAATAGATCCTTTTAGGGTTTGGATTCTAGTAGCAATATCCAACCACACTATGTTGTGACAATCAAAGTGCCATCTAGTTTTCCTAGTATCCCATTCAAAATCAATGCAACAAACACATTGATCTACACATGCGCTTCATAAAAAAACTCATTCACAATCATGTTCTCAAAGTGCTCTTTTTCCCTACATATGATCAAGTTAGATATATTTTCACAAAGTTTCTTATAGAAGTGAAGTTCTCCAAACTTCAATCTACGTTAGGAGTTCGTGAAGTTTTCATTAAGGGGGATAGGCTTTAATGCCTCCTTCCTTCTAATATTGTGCTACCTTTATAAATCTTTCAATCCTATACCAAGTTGTTCTTATCGTGGGGTGTTAGAATATTTGGACACTTAAGAGTTAGTGAAAATCAATTTGGTCTAATGTTTCTTTAGGTAGTATGTTTCTTAAGTATGCATTAATATGCATTTATAGTTATTTAATTTTATGGTCATTGGATGGTTTAGTTGTAAAGTGACATAATGATCCATATTCCTCTTGATCTTAATGACTATATTGATTCATGGCTTGGTACCCATTTGGTCCATGATATTTAGTTAAAGAGCATGGATGGCCATTTGTTGAAGATTGATTATGAGAAACTATTATGTATATTATTTTTATTGTGTATTAATATATTGCTTCAATTGGCCTTGTTGGCTAGGCTTATGGATTGTTTCCCTCTTTGAAGGTTTTAACCATGTAATACACTAGTATATTGATCCTTGGTTTGGTTGCATGAGTAGTTGCTCAAAATGATCATTCTATATAGAAGTGCTCTAATTCTTGTTAGTTTTTGTAGCATCAAATTTGTTCTAGACTTGAATTTTTTGGAGAAGCTAGAATACAAGAGATCTCTAAAACTTAGAAATTGTTTCTGGAAATTCCTCCTAGAAATGACTTAATTATATTATTAATCAATTTTTAAATATTTCCTAAGTATAAACTTAAGGAATATGGTTAATTAATCATAATTAATTAATTCAAGACATGAATGATATAAAAACTCACACAGATCGACTTCAAGTTAATCCCAACCATTCGTTAAGATTTAATCTTGGTCTTTGAAGTCCCAACAAATGATTATAAGAAGAAGTTGATGGGCACTTGGAGAAGACACTTGAGAAGTTCAATTTAATGAGCAGATCGATTTCCAAAGTAGCATAAATCAGTTGCCGAGGAGAGAGCTAATGAGATCGAAGCAGTGAGAGAGGGGTAGAGACAGTGAAGTTGGAGGAAGGATTCCAGATCTGGTAAATGCATTTGTAGAGAGGCAAAGGAGCCACGAAGAGGCTGAGGTAGACTAGTGTAGTATCCTCTAGAGGCAATTTCGATTATGTTGGGGAAAGATGACTTTTAGTGCCAGAAGTTGGGTAGACGTTTTGGAGGCTAGGAGAGACATTTTCCCAGACAACAGTAGACTAGACGGTTTGAGGAGAAGTTGGTTCTGACTGAGTGCATAAGTGACTACTATACGGGGACGCAGTAGTTGCGCAGAGCCAGTTTGGACGGCTCAATTTGAGTTGAGCTCAGAGTGGAGACTTCCCTGTGAAGTGATGAAATTTCCTCACTAGACTTTTATTTCCATTTTTCTCTATAGGATTGCTAGTTTTGGCATCTAGTTGTACTCAGATTATTTCACTGCAGCTTAATATTCAAACCTTCAGTTGTTGCATCAATTTTCCCAAGTTGGGTTTTTCAAGGGACTTTTGTCTAAAAATAACTATTTTATTTCATGTGTGTGCTAGCATTTCTTCCAGTGTTTATTCTTTTATAGTTTTATTTGTGTAGGTTACAGTGTGAGTTATTCAGTATTTGTTGTAGGAAACATTAAATAAATTGTTAATTAAAATAAAATTAGGAGAATAATTTTGAGTTGTTGCAATAGGATTCTGGCTTGGAATTTTCACATGGTATCAAAGCATAGTTGATTAGCCGAAGAGTTCAAAGGTGAAGAGAGAAGGAACTTCGTTGCTCATTATGGGCAGTAGATCGAAATTCCTAGTGGCAGTGTAGACACTTTGCCAAGAGGCCGAGTCACTTGAGGAGATTCAATTTTTCTGAGTGAGGGGTAAAAAAACTTGATCTCTCTAGATCAAGTGACTCCATAGGCAAAGGGAGCAACTCAGTATTTTCATGGAGCAGGTCTCTAGCTGGATGCAGTGGTCTTGCAGAAATTTTCTAGAGCAAAGCCAGCGTCTGGTGGAAGGAAGAAGAGCACACACTAAAAGAAAACTTTCCTCAGGGAACTTCTAGTCTCAATAAGTTCAATTTTTCCTTGCATATTAGTAGTCGTTGTGAGCAGATTTTCTCACTCCATATGGGAGTGCGAATAGTTGAGCAGGAGCTAAGCAGAAGGAAAGGAGGAGATTTCGACATTTGTTTAGATGGCCACTATTGAGCTTCAAGATCAGGACAGGTTGGATGGAGCTTCCAACTATGTCATCTAGAAGGCAAGGATGTCATTCCTTCTGGATGAGTTTGGCTTGAAGATGTATATTGATGCAGTGGTAGTAGTACCCCAGGATGTAGATCAGTTGAAGGAGTACAAAAAGGAGATGGCGCAAACAAAGATATTAAACCTAGATGGTGTCCGAGATCATGTTGTTTCTCACATAACTGGAAAATATACTACCAAAGAGATGTGGGATACACTTTCCACATTCTACCAGGGAACTTCCGAGAAACGAAAGGTGTACTTAGAGGATAAGTTGACGCTCATATGAATGCAAAAGGGGGAAGGCATAAACTCCTTCCTCACAAGGATTCAAGAGGTCTACGACTAGTTTTCAGATGTTGGGGCAGTGCCTCAACCCACAGAGCTAGTGTGATTGGCACTAAACAGTGTCTCCAAGGAGTGGCAAGTATTCGTCCAAAGTGTTTTTGGTAGAGATACCTTGCCAAGGTGGGACAATATGTGGGATGATTTGCAGCAGGAGGAGTTGAGATGATATCTATTCAAGAGCTCCATCAATGGAAGCAACGGATCGAAGCAGGTGAAAGAGGAGGAGAATGTGGCCCTCGCATCTAAGGGTCCCAGTCAGGGACAAGGGGAGTAGAGGACGAAGAAGAAGGACCTCTCGAAGGTCAAGTGATTCAGATGTGGTTAGATTGAATACTACAATACCCAGTGTCCTCTCAGAAAGAAAGACAAGGAGGAGAAGCAAGACCAATAGGAAGCTTTAACAGAGATAGATAGGCTATCCTCCAAGTTGGAGGAAGACTTCGCCATATTTGCTGACATACCTCAAGGAGTGAGGCGGGAGATTTGGTGTTGTATCCCCAAGGTGCTATAGATGGGAAAGATCCTTGAGGAGGTCCACCTCATGGATCATTACCTTTCTACGAGGGCCCAAAATATTCAGTAGCAGTATGGATCAGTGGCAGTAGATGCAGTCATAGGTCGAGTGACAGTTGCATAATAGTAGCAGTATGATGTTAAGGAGTGCAGTGCAGAGTTAACAGTGGTGCAGTTGGAATAGTACAGAGTTAGAAACAACGCAGATTCTTGAGTAAAATGAGTAGTAGCTAGTAGCAGTTAAGACTCGAGAGACAAATGCATTATGCTGACCACAATTGATTCAGTACTTAGGATGCTTCTCAGTTGTAGTTTTTGCAGTTGCAACAACAATGGATGAGAGGGAGTTGCCATGCAGATGCATTGTTATCAGCAATTCAGTAAGATCAACAACAAAGATGCAACGTATATCGGATTTGTGCAGTGGTTGGTGGGATATATGGCTAGACATCATCAGCAGGATAAGAGATGATGCAAAGATAGGGTGTTGTTATAGAGTGTGTAGTAGAGCATTAGAACACATTCCTCACTAAGAGAAAGTGTTTTTTTTTAGCATCATATGTGTTATAGCCTTGAAATTTTGTGGACAGGCTAGAATACAAGAGAACTCCAAAACCTAGAAATCATTTCTTGAAATTCTACCTAGAAATGGCTTAATTAGATTATTAACTAGTTTTCAAATATTGCCTAAGTCTAAACTTAGGGAATATGGTTAATTAATCATAATTAATTAAGTCAAGGCATGAATGATCTAGAAACCCACACGGATTGACTTAAAATTAATCCTAGCCATCCATTACGATTTAATCTTGGTCGTTGAAGTCCCAACAGAGGATTATAAGAAGAAGTCGATGGACACTTGGAAAAGACACTTGAGCAGTTTGATTTCATGAGCAGATCAATTTCCAGAGTAACAGCAGTCAGTTGTCGAAAAGAGAGCCAGTGAGATTGAAGCAGTGAGGGAGGGACAAAGACAGTGAAGCTAGAGGAAGGATTCCAAATCTGATGAGTGCATTTGCAAAGAGGTATAGGAGCCACGAAGAGGCTGACGTAGAGTAGCACAGTAGCCTCTATGCTAGGGAAAGACGAGTTTCAATGCCAAAAGTTGGGCAGAAATTTCGGAGGCCAGGAGAGACATTTTCCCAGACAGTAGTAGACCAGATAGCTTGAGGAGAAGTTGGTTCAAACTAAGTGCAAAAGTGACTTTGCTAGGGTGACACAGTAGCTGCGGAAATCCAGTTTGGACGACTCAATTTGAGTTAAGGTCAGAGCCCAAATTTGCCTGTGGAGTGAGGAAATTTCCTCACTAGAATTTTCTTGCCATTTTTTCTCTGTAGGATTGCCATTTTCGGCATCCATTTGTAATCAAATTATTTCACTGCTCCTTAATATTAAAACCCTTAGTTGTTGCACCGATTTTCCAAAGTTGGATTTTTCCAGGGACTTTTGTCCAAAAATAACTTTGTTATTTCATGTGTGTGTGTTATCATTTCTTCAAGCGTTTATTCTTCCACAGTTTTATTTGTGTAGGATGCAGTGTGAGTTATTCAGTATTTGTTATAGGAAACAGTAAATAAATTGTTAATTAAAATAACAGTTAGGAGAATAATTTCCAGTTGCTGCATAGGATTATGGTTTGGAATTTTCACAATTCTTCCTTGTTCTTGTCTCATGGAAGACTGCCCTTTGGAGTTTCTATATATTTTTCATCAATAAATTTCTCCAATTTATATCAAATAAAATAAAATCATTTTTTCTTTGATATGTTAATATTCATGCTTATTATTATTGATATGTTAATATTCATGCTTATTATTATTGTTGTTGGAGCACCTCTCATTTTTTTTGTTGGAGTTGTACTTTCCATACTTTTCTATTGTTAGTAATAACGTGGGAGAGTTTTTCATTGCAAGAATATGTCGCTTTTTTCCATTATATGTAACCATTAAATAAATTTCTCCATTTACATGTCATTGAATACTTTACATTACAACAAATTGCAATTTTTTGTTTTTTTTTTTAATATTATTGAAAAAATTATAATTAATCTATTATTTGGAATAATTGTAATATGGAGTAGTTAAATGTTCACACGCACAGACATATAAACTAAGGTGTTTTTTCAATAAAAAGTCATGATTCTTTACTCATAGATATTAATTTTCCTTAATTATTAATAATATTTATCATAATACCCCAACAAGGGTGGATGAGAATAGTGAAAGGGATGGTGATTAAGGTGGGGATGGCATGGCACACCTCCCCGTGTATGATACATGTGAGGTAATTACCATTTAATGGATCAAGTTTTCAATGTTTTCATTATTCTTCGACGAAGGGTATGCAGTGGCGAGAGGAGCAGGGATTTTGATGGTTGCAAGGCTGTTGATCAAGCTTCTCTACAATTAGAAATGTTATCCACCAATGTGGAAATTGCTTGAATGTGGGGGGTCCTCTACTGGATTTTATGGTTGGGCGAGGACATAATGGCGCTACTACATAATTCTTTCTCTCTAGCACATTGTATCAGTCTCTACAACCTTTCAGTTTAAGTGAGATGGTTGTTAGAAAGTGTTCGAACCAGGGACTCGTCGTTACTGGGAGACATAAAAACTATAGGCATGTGTCTATGGTCGAGGTCTTATGGTGCCTCAAAACTTGCTTCAAGGTAATTTTGGGTGCCTTATTTCTTTAGTTTAGCTCCATTCTTCCAGTCTATTGTTAGTTCTCTATAGATTTCTAGGATTTTCGTTTTTAAAAGGATCGGGCTTTCCCGTTCATATCTTTTTCCGTTAATCTATATCATTTGTTTCTAATACAATTATTGATCTTATTTATTCTCGGTGTCCTACCTTCGACGTTAGTTCCCTTAGAGTTTTTTTTCTACTAAGGGTCTAGGCCCAATCATATCATTCCCATTGTTGTTTTGGCTTCAAGGTGATGCTCTTCACACCTATGTTAAGGAGGTAGGTTGGTAGAGAATTTTCTTTTAGGAGTGAACACTTGGATAACTTTAGTGAAACCTGAGTGGAGATATTTCTAGAGTTTGAATACTGAGTACCCCCTCCCTAGGAACAGAACTAGGCTTATTGTGTTGTCCATTATGCCTAGACAATGAGGACGTACTTGCTAGGGAAAGGGTGAACACGAGAAATATATTTGGTAACATCCCAACCATTCATGAGCTGAGGCTCAAGCCTAGGAGGTGTTTGTTGTGTTCTAGACCACAAATTCGACATTCAAGTACTGGAGTAGAATGTGCACCAAGAGATACAATATTTCTTTGACTTTGAACTCATTGGAGATTTTTCTCATTGGCTCCTAGATCCACGACACACTAAGGGGAGAAAAACACAATAATTCTACTCAATCACCCTTACACTAGTAGTTAAATACTTTGTTGGGACATGTCCTCAAGAAAAACATGATGATAGAAATGAGATCATCTCTTTACTTAATGATTTATAGAGATACCAATGGAGGATACAAGATAATTTAGCTCGTTTCGAGGCTTGTCTGAACCATCTGGACACTCCCTTGGAAAACATGAAGTGGCACATTTAGTGCAAACTTTTGCAGCCTCCACCCCTAGGTTCTAATTTTACAAATCCTATGTTAGTAACTTCTTTTGATTCATAATGATCAGCGGATAAGGAGTGCTAGCAGAGGTATCAAGAGAGGAACTCGATGGAGGTAGATCAAGGGTCATCAGGCACTAACTTGTGTGAGACTTAGTTAAAGCGAAAAGGCGGGAATTCACAGGAGTGGTTTATTGGGAGGAGATTAAGTGGCAAGTGGTTTCTAGAGGGAAGCCCTGATTCCACTCACCGTTGGACACGTAGCAAGCTAGTGGGGAGAGAATATCGCTTTATCGGGCTTGTATTCTCCATGCAGTTTGCCCACCCGATATCTTTGCCTGTCGTTGGATCTACTGTGTAGGGATCGACGGCAATGGAGAGACGTGTAGTTTGAATTGATCAGTGTTAGGTGGTGTCTGCCAAGTTTGACGGAGGAAACTTATGGTAGAGATTGAGTTTTTTAAAGGCCAGTTTTGATATTTGCGCCAAGTTTGTGGAAAAGCAGAACTATAGTCCCGTGTGTTTGCTTTATTGCCCACCTTTCCAAAGTTAAGTGTGGGTTCTTTGGTTAAGTCTGTTGTTTCAATGTTAAGTGCGGGTTTTTGTATTTTTTGAAGTTTTTAAGAAACACGGTTGTTAAAGTAGCTGTGGGGACTGCGCTCCCTGTTGTGAACTACTTTGATCCAACTCTCCTCGGATTGTACAAGGAACTAGCTTCCTTTCCCCCTTTTTTGCAATATATAAAAAGTAACTGATTGTGTTAAAAACAAAACAAAACAAAACAAAAAACAAACTTCTTTTGATTCATAGTGACTAGAGGTTGTGTGCAAATCTTATTGGTTTTATGGTTTATGGGTAGTCATTTGTTTTTCCTTTTTTAGTCTTTTCTGTCTACTGTAAAGATCCTAAGGAATTAGTTATTGACCAATAAATCCAATAGGAGTAAGGCTGGAAGAGTTTTGAAAAGTTGTAAACAATTATGTAATTTTTTGCCTTAATGAAAATTTCCTCGATTTACAATATATATGTGTGTGTGTATTATAATATTTATTTATTTATTATTATATTACTATATATTATATATTAGGATAATATATGATGATTTTAGTCATATATTATTATTATTGTTTTGTAATATTTTGATTTTCTGAAGTAGACTTCACAATAAACATTTTGATAGGTCGATGTTTTGAATTTAATAACTAGTTTTCCCTTCCATAATATCATTAACCTATGCAAAGGGATCATTACGGATGAGCTTTGCATTTTTGTACATTAGTTCTTCCTCAAGCTTGATGAGCTTCCTTTCAACACTCACATCCAAGCTCTCGAACTTGGCTTCCATCATAGTCGCCTTTACCTCCTTGTCACTCTCCATTAGATCTATCCTATGAGTCAAGAGATCAAGATGACCCATTAACAGTTTGAAGAGAAACTCTATTGTCCTCTTCCACTTGGTCGCTTCATCCTCCATGGACTAAACACCTTTTGACGCCATCATTACATAGTTTAACAATAGACCAAAGCACAAGAAACACTAGGGGAAACTTAGAATGGATGGCCAAAGACCCAAATAGATTTCCATATATAGACCCTCATCGACTGGTCTCCCACCATCACTCTCAACTATCGCCATTAAACACGGATATCCCTTAATATCCTTGACAATCTCATACTTGTCCTTTGTAAGAATCCATACCAACATGTAATGCCTCCTCCCCCAATTACCCATTTTAACCTGCTCACTAGGGTAAATATGAGATGAGTGCTACTATGAAATGACCCGACTTGAAAGTTCCAATGATGGAAGTGGGGCCTACAAATTGAAACCTTTCTGACATCGCTCAGGGACTACAAACCACTCAGGAGCCAAATATCCACCCCAGGTGATCAATCCCTGAGTTGGAACCTTTTTTTATCTTACTTGACACCCTAACCACACACTTGACACATTGTGCATGCACTTTTGAGGCTATAACCACACTCATAGGCTTGCTTCCATGAGGTTATGACCCAAAATATCCAATTATGTGCCAGAAGTTCCAAGATCTGAGCCACTTTTCAGGCTAACCTCCAAACCACTGCCTAGAACTTCCTTTAAATTTCTATAAACATAAATAAGATGATGACAAAGCCAACCAAACAAAACTCAAGCAATAACTTGACCTAGACATGCCTAGTCCATAATAGACATTTTATCAAACATATGGTAAACATAGAAGCTATAGGTCATGAATGCATATATGATCATAAGGATCTGAACTTCATCTGAGAATCACCAAGAAGGTCTAATCCCCTCTCAAGATAGCTGAAATAACACTTGTTAGCTTATGCATTCATCAACCATTCAACAACTTATAGAATCATGAACAAGAGTCATAACTAGAGCACATCATAGAACCATGCTTATAACCAACATATGACAAAAACAGGAACCATGACAAACTACCATAAAAACAACATAATAACAAGTATATGTGCTCATTAATCACATTAGGAAAATAATTCATCATTACATATGCAAAATTGATCCAAGCCAAGGACTTCCACGTACCACTTGACCATAGATTGGGCTAAACCAAATCTCTATTTCTATCAATCACCCTCATGTCATATTCCAAGCATGGATGTGGGATCTCATGGGATAAACCAAGACATAAAAAACCAGGGACTCTAGAGGTTAAACCACCTCCACCCTCCTGCTATCGTGATCTCACCTAAAGCGGCCTTGAGATCACAAACCAAACCAAGTTTGGATGCCTCAGAATTCCTTCAACATACCTTGAGGAATTTTCCTATCTCCACCCACTTGTCGAAGGATTCCTAGAAAAAATGATCTCCACCTCAAACTCTTTGGGAATTTTATTGAGACCACCTCACCCTGATCCAAAACCTTTTGGCAATCCAAATCTCAACCAAGAATGAATCCCATTACACCGTGGCTATTAAGGAAATGGCAAGGCAAGGTTGAAACCATTTTCAAATCAGGAAAAACCCATGACATTGACACAAATGAACTAAATAAATAAATGTATGTACTATGCATTCACATCCCAACAAGGAAATCACACATGCAACCTGTTATTTGCAAAATCTTCTTGCTGAAGTTGTTGATCCAACCATCCTTTTCTTTCCCTTTGTTTTCCCTTTACTTTCCTTTGCTTGTCCTTTTTCCTTCCTCTGCTTGCTTAATTGTCTTTCTCCAAATCCAAATGAATGCTAAAGTGCTCCAAGAAAGTTCTAAGTGTCAAAGAGTGAAAGAGAGCCAAAGCTAAAACTGACAAAAGTTTTGAATTGTTTCTCAAATTGCCTTTTTAGCATTGATGCCTCTCTTTTCTTCATTTTCCTTCATTTTTCCTCTAGTTTCCTTTGCATGCATATTTGTGTCTCTTCGCCTTCATTTTCTCGTATTTTCCTTTATTTCCATAACTAAAAGTCAATTATTGTCTCTTTTCATTTTCCTATGCTTTTGCCAATTTCCATAGCCATTAATAAACCACAAGTGATGCCTACTATAGTGTTTGCCCAACATTCGACTTGGAATACATGTCCTGTAACCCTAGTCTTATTATGTTTGCCTTTATTATTCTTTATTACGTGAAACTTTAACCCGGGTTTGTTACAAACCGCTTCTGCATGGGGGAACACCATCCTCGGTGTTCTAACACCTATGACCAACAAATTTCTGAAAATAAAACATACTGCCTATGGAGCTTTATAACACCCTACTACTGCAAAAAAAAACAAAAAAACCAAAAAAAAAACAAACAAACAAACAAAAACAAAATACAAAAAAAAAAACAAACAAAACAAAACAAAACAAAAAAAGCCATACTTCTTATTGGAGCTTTATAACACAACTCATTGTGGTGTTTACATATATGTACCAAAAACGCATTTGCTTGAACAAACAAATAATGAAGGATACATAGCCTACATCGGATGAGTCATCGCCCATGTATCTTCATCAAGCCCAAAGTGCTTCCACTACAATTTAACTTGCTCTTGTAGAAATTTCACGTGTGGAACATATCGATATATGCAATGTCATAAAGCATAATACTTGTTCTACTTCTACAAAGCATTAAGTGGAAGCATAAGCGAAATCATGAGCAACATCAAGTAGAAACATGCATAACTAATCAAAAGAATTAATCACACATAACACAAGATATATCCAGGGGAAAGCACCAGCATAAAACCCCAACCGTGTATTATCAATCAAGTGGAAATCCTCTTCACAATACAAAAAGAATCAGCTCAATAGCTATCCTGCTCTCTCTATACTCTGATGATCTTCAATCAAAAGATGAAAAATCATGGACTACCTAGGCCTCATTATATAGGCTGAAAATTTGCCTAATCATACCTGTTGTCACCTTAGGTCCACCTACATAGTCATAGAAGAAAATGGATTTCTTCCTCATGCAAGGAATACTTACTAAAAATATCCTAGCATCTAATAGTACACTGTCCCACATCTGATCTCAACTGGGTCTCTGACAGAACTAACATGCAACAGTTATCCATGAGTGAATCCTCAGTTATCTAAAATAATAGTTGTCACATGCATGCAAGCATTAACAAACTATATTTTATTATTTTAACAACTTGTTAAAATAATCTAACTGGACTTCGACTAGTTAGAATGAAGTCAACTGATTCTCTCATTATAGAACTCATACTTATTCCCTTAATCAGTGGAGGAAATTAACGATAAATTCCTCAATCAGTGGGACAACTCATGTGCATGATCACAAAGACTTAAAATTCGAATTTCCTTAACTAATTAACTCAACTAAATTAATTAATTAATATTTCCAACTGTTGTTAAGACCAAAATTAATTTACTTCTTATAGATAAACTAGGGACTGCTATAAATAGGAAGGTACCCAGAAATGTTATTTTTAGAACTTTCTATTTTTAGCAGTTTCACCTCTAAGCCAATGTGGCCAATGACCTCACTAGCCAAACTACTATTTTTAGACATGCTATTTTTAGCAGGTCTATTTTTAGCACATTTTAAATTTAGCATTTCTTTTTGCACACCTTTCAACACTCCCTCTCAACAAGGAAGGCTTTCTCTCAAACTCAATCTTCTAACTCTGGAATGTTCTGCATGCAACACATCTACCCAGTCCACTTGCTCCAACAACACTTGGAACAAAAACACTCTCAACTGACCACTCTGTTGGGCTAGGAACATACTCTGATGCTGAAGCTCTACCTGCTGCTGACAAGTGCACCCTCTCTGACATCTGTGCTACTGCAACATCTCCATGCATCTCGCACCATTTCACACCTCTATGTGCCACCTAACACTGTGCAAAACACTTATGCCTCTCGCATTGCTGCAACCTGCTAGCTATGTGCTGTCCTGGGATTCCCTACATTGTCACTCTCTCTGCTGCTCCATCCGCATCTGTCTCTACCCAATCAATCAGTTCCTTCTACTCCACATCGAGGATCCTGTAGCAAGGTCTCATCCAAGAGGTTGGGTACCTCAAGGATCCTGCTCCTCCTCCTTGGGACGATCACCCTATATCGCCCCACCTCCTACCTGGAGGTATCGCTACATGTGATCCCTCAGCCCACCTGGCTCGAATTTTCCCCCTACTGGAGGTCTCTGCATGAGTAGATGTCTCTACTCGATCTCCACTCAGCTTCCCTTCTTGTGGCTGCTCCACAACCTCCTAAAGCTACTACACCAATCATGGCTCCTCCACAATCGTCTGAGAGTTCTTTTGGCTTTGTATGTTGAGAGGTAATATACCCTCCCTCTCAATCACCAAGTCTCCATCAGTTGCCTTGCCGCTCAAGGCTTTGCATGCATCTTGAACCTCAAGAGTATACAGGTTCTTGACCCGTGAACCAATCTGCTTCACCTGTCTAGTGATGATGTGTCTAAGGAAAACCTTTCC
>APFE031324996.1:56153-73195 GCA_000404065.3 Pinus taeda | reverse complement strand
TCCTAATATTTTATGTCCTATAAGTTATTTATATTTTTTTATTATTTTATTTTTAATTTTTAATTATATAAATGAAAACGTACATAGTGGAAAAACGATCTTCCTATACATCCTAATATTTTAGGTCCATTCGTGGTGTGTTTGATGGTGAGGTGGGTTTGAAATTAACAAGTGATATTGTTATATTTATAATGGAGTTAAAAAGTGTATTTTTAAAGAATTGGTTTTAGTGTGATTTATTTTAGATTTTTGATATTTGAATCTAGTGAAAGTATTTGAGGTAAAATTTTGATTGTGTTATTTAAACTGGTTTATGGGTTCAATACTTTTAAAAATCTCTAAGGCATTCCTAATGTGCAAAAGTTATCCATCAAGCTTGTGATTTCAATAAATTCCTGGCAGATTTTAGAGAAATTAAAACAGAAAAACTCACCAAAAAAATATTCCAAAAAATCACACTAAAGGCAACTCGTATTTTTAATATCGAGTAGTCTAAAAACAAATTTTTAATTCCAGCTAAAGGCAAACGGATATTCAAAGGACTAGCAATGGATTTTAGATAGATACTACAAAAAGATATGAGTTTGGGAATACAGTTGCTTATCATTGGCAGGAAGAGTAACCTTGGCTCAATCGGTTTTAACTCAACTCGCAGTATAATGGGCCCATCTATTCTTTCTACGTGCAAGTATCATTCAAAAAATGAATAAGCTAACTGCTAATTTTATATGGGGTAACCAATAAAAAAAAAGGAAATTTCACCTTTATTATAGTACCATGGTTTATCAATACCACATGCCTAACTCATTTTAAATGACACTTGTTTTTATAAGATTTTTATTTAATTAATTAACTTAATTAGAATGACAAAAATAACATAATTATTCTAGAGATTAATCTTAATTTTGTATTTGAGTATGCTACAATTCATGTTTGAGACATTATATAGAGCTTAAATCTTATTATCCACCTAATAATTATTTATAATTAAATTAAAATTCTAAAATTGCTATTTTAAAATACATACACTTATCACAGTAATATTAAATTTTAAAGCATCTCTTTTACCAAGATAAATGACACCTCATTTATTTGTTCTTTATTACTCTAGTTTAGAATTGTACTTTTAATAATTAAAAATGACTTATGTGATATGTGTTTAATATTATGTATATGTCTTCATTGTTTTGTTTGTCAAGTTGTTTAACTTTTGGCTTGAGAAACTGCAACCCATGGGTATCTAAATTGTCCAAATCTCCCCCTGGACCACACTAACCCTTAACATGACTAGGATTTTGTCCAAAAATTTACCATCCACATCATAAAATGACTTAATAATACACTTCATTAACTTTTATATTTATAATTTTCATTATTTATTTTATTTTTAATTATATACCTAAAAAATTTACATTGTGACTATACTAGCCTAATATTTTATGTATTTTATGTCCATTCGTGGTGCGTTTTATTTATTCATAATTACGTAACAAACCATATCTATAATGGAATTAAATGTGTATTTTTAATAATAATAGATACGTGGAGTTAAAGGTTTATTTTTACTATTAATAAATACGTGTCTTGAGTTAACAAGCGATTACCTTAACCAGGGATATTTATTAATACTTATAATGGAGTTAATTTTATATTTTTAATATTAATAAAGTAAATTTAAAATAATAATATTGGTATTAAACATTTGTATATTTCAAACTTAATGTTTTTAGAAAAATTTTCTAATTCAAATATGCCTATAATTTATAGGAATATCTCAAATTAATATGACATCACCTATGATGTCACTCTCCGCATAATATCACATACCTACGATGTGAGTCAACTTGTTATTAACGAGTGCTCCATGCCTCAAATTAGTATAACATCACCTATGATGTCACTCTGCCCAATTTGCATAATATCAGCTACCTACGATGTGAGTCAACTTGTTATTAACGAGTGCTCCATTCCTGTATAACATCACCTATGATGTCACTCTCCGCAATTTGCCCATTATCACCTATGATGTCACTCTCCCCACATCAGCATGGTATTAACGAGTGCTCCATGCCTTTGGGTATCAATGCCTTTAATATATAATTGGCACCATAGCAATTTCATTACATATCAATCGTTCAATAGAGATATGGCGTTGAGCATGGAGCATGTAGCAGCAACTCTAACACTCGCTCTCTTAGTAATTATGTTTTTCAAAATGAAGCGCAGGGATGGATTACGTCCACCTCTACCTGCAACGATGGTTGGTATGATGATCAATTTTAAACGCCTACCTGACTTTATTCTTCATCATCACAGACGCCACAAAACATACGGAATAGCTTTCCCTACCTTCATCAGGGTTTTTACCACCGATCCTGCAAACGTGGAGCACATCCTCAGTTCTAATTTTGCAAACTACGTCAAGGTCGGCTTTCTGCTTTACGATTGGTTCAGGCCTTGTACGTATTGTTGTTCTCACATTCTTTATCTTATCTTTGTTTTGAAATTTTTTACAGGGAAAGGCGACGAATGAACTTTTCAAAGACTTTCTCGGCGATGGTATTTTCAACGTTGATGGGGAGCTGTGGAGACAACGGAGGAAGTTAGCTAGTCACGGATTCTCCACCAAAGTGTTGAAAGATTTCAGCAGTGTTGTTTTTCGGGAGACTGCAATGAAACTTTCCAGAACTCTATTGGAAGCTTGTAGAACAAACCAAACAGTAGAGATGCAGGCATATTGCATCCTTCACATAGTTCATACGCTGCGATTAAGTTTTATAATTCCAATTGCATTTGCTGTTCTCTCTTAGGTTAATACCGGCAATTGACAATTGTTATTTATAAATGTGAATAGGGTCTCTTGCTGAGAGCAACAATGGATGGCATCTGCAAACTGAGCTTTGGGGTGGATATCAACAGCTCATCAAATACCAATTACATCGGAGAAGAGCCATCTCTTGCAATTGCTTTTGATACCTCAATTACTGCTCTTCTGGTTCGTTTCTTTGGTGTTACTTGGAAGCTAAAAAGATACTTCAATATTCTGTCAGAGGCCACCCTGAAGACTAGCATTAAAACGCTGGACGACTTTATCTCGAAGGTCATTCAACGAAGAAAACAAGAAATTTCTCTACATAATAACTATGTAAGGGAAGATACACAACAACCTTGGTCTTCATTTGGAACTTGTCTTTTAATATTTTTACTGTAATTTTAATATTATAACTCAAAACCTCGTTTCTCTGTAATTGCCCTTCAAATATATTTGCAGGTGAAACCAGATCTATTGTCTCGTTTTATCGCTTTAACTGAGGAACAACCAGAGAAATACTCTAACATGTATCTACGAGATATTTTACTGAGTTTGATGTTAGCTGGCCGGGACACGACTTCAGTTGCCCTTTGTTGGTTCTTTCATTTGCTTTGCAAGAATCCGGGTGTTGAAGAAAAACTTCTTCAAGAAATTCATGCCGTGGTCAAGGAGAATGAAAATAAATGTGTGAACATTGAAGAATCTATTACTATGTTTTGTCAAAGTCTCACACACACAGAATTGAACAAGATGCACTATCTTCATGCAGCTTTATCGGAGACCTTACGATTATATCCACCTGTTCCCATGGTAAGACACTTTTGTTTCTTTCTTCAGGCAACAATCTTTTGACTCAATATCGTCCATGTATCTGGGTAGCCTTGTTTCTCCTCTAGTTAGCATGTAGTGGAATTATGGTAAAATACTATATCATATTTCTTCACATTTGTAAGCTTCGCTAACCACTATTTCTCTATGACTTGTCTTGTGGAAAAGCTTGATTTGAATATGGATAATTATCCCGAGATTAGAGGTTGCAGAATTCAGTATACCTGTTTTCCATTTTGTGTTAATGTAGGATGGAATGGAAGTAGCTTCGGACGATATCCTTCCCGATGGATTCAATGTCAAGAAAGGTGATATGGTCTACTATGCCGCTTACTCTATGGGAAGGATGACATACCTTTGGGGTAGTGATGCTGAGGTGTTTAGGCCTGAGAGATGGCTTCACAACGGGATTTTCCAGCCCCAATCACCATTTAAATTTACTGTATTTCACGTAAGTAAATTTAGTTAGTTATCTTGACATTTAATTATCAGGTCAGAAAAGGGCCTCTCACAATGCGTTGAAATCGTTAATCTGTATGCTTGGTTGCAGGCTGGACCTCGTACTTGTCTCGGGAAGGATTTTGCATATATGCAGATGAAGATTGTTGCTGCTGTGCTTCTACGTTTCTTCAAATTTGAAGCTGTTGAAGGAGTGGAAGTGAAATATCGTCTCACAATGACACTCGGTATCGCTAAGAGTGGTTTAAATCTGCATGTTAAGCCTAGATGAGATTGCCGAGAAGAGTTTCTCATCACAATAAGGCACACTGTACATTGAAGGCTTTCATCAAGTGTACACATTTTTTTCCGCAAGAAAAAAACCCTTTCCTTTCATTAATTAAAATAAAAGAGAGTACATAGTTTATATAGTAAAAGTTCTTCTACTGTTTTTCTAATCTCTGGTGACTGATATATATGTTTTATATGTCCCAAAGTTCAGATTTGTCAACTTAAGTAGAAATATAACCTTACAAAAGAACTTCTCCCTATCTAGATGTAAGTGCTTTATAAAAAAAAAAAAAAAACATAGACTGATAGAAAAAATATACTAAGACTGATTTTGTCCATATTATCATGTGGTCTCTTCCTTCCAGTAAATCCTATGAGTGGATGATTTATCCAATATCAATCTAGTACCCTGTTCATACGCAACAAATTGTATATTGCCAGGATCCTTGGCGATTCCCCATTTTGAGAGGAGGTCCGTAATTTGATTGTATATGTGACCAAAAGCAATGTGTTGGAAGAAGCTTACAAGACAATTCTCTGCATCCAGTTAGCAAGGATAGGAGGATTAAAAAAGTGTAGTCATTTACCGAGTCCATGATGCCCTTCGTGTCATAATCGAGTTCTAATCATTTTGTGCCTGTGAGAACTCCCCAAAGAGCAATGATTTCAGCCCCGTTGTTTGTCCCGTGTCCCCTCTCTCACCAGAAATGGAAATATTTGCCTCGCTCCGGGATGATGACAGCCCCACAACCACATTTCCAGTGTTGACAGGCTCCATCCAAATATCCCACAGGATAAGTCAATCCAGTGTCTCAGAGAGTGATATTTCATAGTGACTTTTCTTTTGACAGTCAACCATGTTTCCAAAAAGAGGGCCACTGAATTGATGACTACCTCCCATACCACTATAATTTTATGGTCAAAGGTGAGATCATTCCGACATCGCCAAATGAACCAAATGATATTTAATGGTAAGGATCAATGTTGTATCCTAGAATTGATCCAGAAAGCGAGGTAAGTTTTGAGAGAGTGAGAAGCTAGATAATGGATCATGCCCAACTTGTACAAAACACCATCCCAGACCGCCACAATGAATGGGCAATTCAGTAAGACGTGATCCACATTTTCCTCTCCCCAGTTGCATATCATGCAGATTCCAGGACAATTAAAGCCCTTTTTTAGAACGTTATTCCACGCAAGGCTGTAATCATGGATCACCAACCATCCGAAGCATATGAGTTTTAGGGGAATCGTCCATTTCCAGGTTCCCTGATACCACAGGGAGTAATCAAAATCGTTCATGGTCCATGAAATAGTGTGATAAATCTCTTTTACTATCAGTTGTCCCTTCTTTTATTTTCCTGCCCAAATCATTTTGTTGGGTTAATCATAGAGAATCATAGAGAAAGATGTCTGATGCACATAATTGAGAAGTGTACCTTTCCCATTCAATGACGAAATCCCCTTCTAGTCCTAGTTCCTCTGCCTTCTTCCAAGTCTGTCCCAAATGATGAATCTAAAAATTCTATTGGATCTATTATAATTTGAATATGTTGAGATTACATAGAGAATTGATCAAGGGGGCAGACAGTGTGTGGCTCCCATCGAAACCTGAGAGGGAATCTAACCCGATATCGATGATGGAGCCATTTCCAACTTCCCATCTCAGGAAGGACAACAACTAATGGAGATTGTTCCTCATACATCTTCAGACAAAAGATGTGTAGATTCGAGTCATTTCTCCTCCTCTGAGCCATAGATGAAAAGGTAGATCATACATATATTTTTTCCTAATGATGTGTGACCAGATGCCATCATCAACCATAGCCCTCCAACAATTTTTAGTGATCAAAGCCATATTGAAGTTGTGTGTGTCAAGGATACCCGAGACACCATCCTTGATCGGCGTGGTGATAGCTTTCCATTTTACTAGATGGATTTTTTCCTCTTTTAGGACTCCAGACCACATGAGCCAAGCCATAATGGATTCAATCTTGTGGATGACCACCATAGGAAATTGGAAAATATGCATCCAATATACTGCAAGGTTTTGAAAGACGGATTTAATCAGTATAAGTCTTCCACCCATCGATAGCCATCGATGCTTCCACCTACATAATGTGTTTTCAAATAGGAAAATAAGCGAGTCCAAGTCTTGTACAAGATATTTGTTAGGATTAATACAAAAATCAAGATATACAAAACCAAGTGCAAGGGGGGAGGACACAATGTTAAAAAGGTTGCAAATCACCCTAATTACGGTCTCTTCACCCTCTCCATGGAGAAGGCAGGATTTAGTATTATTAATGTCAAGTCTTGAGGTTACACTGAAAGTGCTCATGAGACTGTGAACGCAGGACCATTCATCGTATTTTACTACTCTGTCGAACAAGAGATCATCCACAAACATCAAGTGAGTGATTGGGTTGTGTGAGGAGGTGTCAATGTTGTGAATATGACCTCGTTCCCTAGTGTTCTCCATCAATCGACTCAATAAATCCATGACAAGGAGGAAATGTAATGGGGACAGGTCACAACCTTGTTGCAACTCTCTAGAGGCCCAAAAGAGCCGAGACAATAAGCCATTGATCATTACCACAAAATTAGCAGTGGTGATGCAAGCCATAATCCACCAGATGTTATGTGGGCTAAGGCCAATTTTTATTAGCACCATCCTTAAGAAGTCCCAATCCACACTATCAAATTCCTTGTGTAGGTCAACTTTGAGCAAACAGGCCTCCAGATTCTTTGTCTTAATTGAATGCATGAGCTCCTGGGTGAGGCCAATGGCGTCTTGGATCAGGTGTCCCTCAAGAAACCTGAACTATTCGAGAGAAATGTGCTTGGACAGGAACCCCTTAATCCTGCTGGCAATGAGTTTATAAATCATAGACTTGTAGACAAAGTTATAGAATAAGATACGATGAAAGTCCGCAAAACTATGTGGATGAGATTTCTTTGAGATGAGGGGAATGATTGTGGCATTGAGGACCTATGGGATGTAACCAAGAGTCCTCGACTCCTTTGCAACTGCTAATAGGTCTAGCGCCATTAGATCATAAAGGTGAAGGAAAATCTTCTGGTCCCATCTGTTGGGCCATTGGGCTCTTATCTTTTGGACATCCCTTAAGAACCTCTAATAGTTCCTCCTTAGTAACATGCAACCCAGAGTATCATTGTTCTCTCCCGAGAACATTTGAATAAGATGTGCCAAGAATTTGAGATGAGTGGACAATCCAAGTTATGTACCTTGAAAGTGTTGCCGAAGTGATTGACCGCCACTGATTCCAGATCTAGTTGGGACTCATGAAATAGACCATCATAGTCCCATATGCCATGGATGGCATTGGATTTCTTCCTAATATTTTCATGGAGTTGAAAGAACTTAAAAAATATGTCACCAAGAGACACCTAGGTGGTTTGACTCTTTAGTTTGATGCAGTTTGATGCTGGTCTCATGTGATAAGAGGATAGCCCTCTTTTTCTCCTTGAGGCCCAGAATGGACTCGTGGTACCCCTCAGCAAAGTATAGAGGAATAGAGGGATTGTTAAAAATTTCGAGATTGTCCTTAATAATAAGTAGGTCGTAGATATCTGACAACTTAGCTTCTCTAGCACAATGACCAACCTCCTTTTTTAAAACATTAATCTTGTCATGGATGATGTAGATACAACCTCTAGGGGGGGACAAGTTTGTGGGACCAAACACGATGTACCAGATACCTAAAATACTTCTGCTGAAGCCAATGTGAGTTGAATTTGAATGAATAATGTCTCCTTTCATCCAAGAGTTCCTGGGACAGAATAATTGGCATATGATCAGAAATATGAGCAGGAATAATTAAATATTTCATTCCCTCCACATCATTGAGAAGAGACTAGATAATGATGAATCTGTCGAGAATCTTCGAGATACCATTGGCGATGGTCCATTCGTTCCACCAAGTAGGAGAAAAAGTGTCACACCCCTATACTGGTGGTATTCTTCCAGTCACACTATAGGAGGTGAGGCACCACCGACAACTTTCTTTTTAACAATACTTGTGATTGTGGACTATGCTTACTTTCTATACTTAGTTTATTTTTCATTTTTCCTCAATATACTTTCATTAGCACAGTGGAAACATTCTTACATCATTCATCATTATTATCTTTTAACATATATGCACAACAGATAATAAACCGGGAGGGGCAACTCCTTGAAATATGAGTCTACCCGATAATATCAATACTTCACAAAATATTCAGTTTTACAGTCTTTGTAGGAAACCCCAAGTTTCCTTGGTACAATATCTGTCAAATCGTGCAAGTCAGCCCGCACCATTTGCACCACCTGAACCACCGTTCGGAGTACCCAAGGATACTTCCGCCCGTCGCACCTCATTCACCGTCATATTGTTTAGCACGTCATTCACTTGTAGCTCGTTCAGCCGAATGCCCTCAACTCGTTCAGGTGGACACCCTTGCACAACCTTTCCTGTTCAATCGTTCAGCCTAACGCCCTTGCACGCCCTCACCTGTTCACTCGTTCAACCCAACACCATCGCACACCCTCGCCTGCTCACTCGTTCGGCCTGGCGCCCTCACACTCTCTCGCCCGAACGCCTTCGAACGTCTTCGCCCGAACGTTCACTCATTCGGTCGTTAGCCCTTGCTCCCTTGCACAACCTCGCCCAAATGCCTTCGCATGAACTTGCCCAGTCATTCATACAAACGCCTTCAAACACCCTTGCTGAGTCGTTTGGCCCTACACCCTCACACGCCCTCGCATAGTCATTCGGCCCGTCACCCTTGCATAGTCATTCGGCCTGAAGCCCTCACATGCCTTTGCATGACTTGCGGCTTTGTTTTCTTCATTTATCCTGGCTCAGTTTTTCGGCCCAAGAGTCCGCCTATACTTTGCCAAACTTCAATTCTCTCCAATTTAGCTCGCCTTCCAGCTCACATGAACACTTGGAAACTTGCTTGAATGATTTTTGCCACCATCCCAACACTTTACTTATATGGCAGTTGGTCCATCGTTTGGGGCATCAACTCACCAAGCCGACCAACCGTTTCATCCAACTCACCCCATCTTCACGTCCGCCCATGGTGTGGGTGCCCATGTGCAGGACCGCCCCACATATAAACTTTCCACCGCCCAACACTTAGTCATTTTCACAAGATGACTTTGCGTCGCACGTTTCCTTTGTTCGGTCAGCTCGTTCCACCATTCATACGTGCCCTCAACTCGTCATTCAACTGCCCAATTCGTCGCTCACCCGTCATGCACCCGTGCCAACTCCCATTGACTCGTCGGTTAAATGCACCCACCTGGCATGCCTGACTCATGGGCTTGACATACTCCCCCACTCTAAACTTTTGTCATCCTCGACAACACCATCATACGACATCGCAAAGTGTTACTAGCTCCAACATCCAAAGATGCCTATGTTGCCTACCTCTGCTCTGCCATCACACAAACCATAAAGGCTTATGTCTCCATGAATCAAAAAGTCTCATCAATCCGTGATCATCAACCACATCTATCAAAATCCCCACATGTTTCTCCCACTATGGAAGGCTGGTCCCTCCAACTCAAGCTACATGCTTACTGCAACATATCGTGTCGACCTCATCACGTATCGGCATCATGTGAACTGCTGCCATGATACTCCAACACAATGCTAACACATTTTTGTACACTTCCAGACCCCATGATTTGTACTAGTCGGGTAGCTAGTCCAACTGTCACGCTCAAACCATGAGAGTGCACATCCTCATGCCATCATTAGTCGTTTCTCAGACTCCTGTCACAACATCAACTCGATCAAGAATCTATCTCCATCTAAGTAAGCCATGCCCAAGTCCATGAAGTAAACTCCATCTCGTCTGCAACTTACTGTCGATGATGTTTGGTGTCAATGTACTGCATGAAATCAGCCGCATCTATCCAACATCATCATCCATATCTGTAAAAATTCGTCTCCTCGAAATGAAGAGATCCTCTCATCAAACCCGACTCTCAATGTGCCACATCCAGGTCCATGAAGCAACCTCCATCATATCTGCAATGTGCCATCCCTCAAGTCTACCATAGAAACAAGTGTACACCTGTCTCATCTCCCATGTGCTGCCCATGATCATAGACCAATCAACTCTCATGTATCAAAAGTGGTTAAGTCTCGGCTCAACCTATGCCCAACTGTTGCCACCAAGGCATCATCATTGTTGCAACTCCATCACTCCAAAGTGTCTCATATCAATCCTCCACATCAAGTCACTCTCTCAAGCACACCCATACGTTTACTCAAAAGTATGCATCCCTTACTGCTTCAAAGTCCCTGACCTCAGCTCCTCAATGCATCAGATCCTCCAAATCCACCATAATATGAAGTCCCCAAAAGTCACAACCTCATGTCATCATGAGCTCCATGAGTCATCTCCAACCAACATCCCAGCAAACATACATGTATTGGCCCAAAGGTCTCTGCAAGATGCCTCAACTCTCCATGTAGTAGGAATGCTCCATAGTTTGCTCACAAATCAAACCAGTCCATGGCCTTGTTGTACAAGAGTGCACAACATCCCCACCGGGTCATAGATAAAACATCTCCATGTCACATCAGCGAATCCACCTGCACAACATCCCTACCTTGGCACTCCTCATTGGATACCCATAAGTGACACCTCTACAAGTGATCCTACATAAGACTGTCACGCTCCATGTCTCCAACTCGATTTCCATGACTCAAGTTGCCCATGTTGTCCAACTAAGTAGATCCATCACAACAATCGGTCATCGTCATCCAAGTCTACAATCTGGTTTAGTGAACTCGGTCACCCAAACCATATCATCATCAAGTCATGAGTCTCTTCCATCATAGCTCCCCCACTGAAGGTTTCACCAAGACTTCCTCTTGGTCTCAACCATGATAAGTCCACCCAAGTATCATCATACCTCAAGTGTGTTCCCTTCTCCAATCTGTCCATGAGTCATGCCGGGCACTTAGCCAATTTCTCCATGTGGCTAAAGTATGACCCATTCCTTCGTAATGATCATCACGTTCCTCCCTTGTCACGGGCATTTGCACCTTCTGCCATAAGGTCACAAACAACCCCAACAAGCTCTGCAACCATCAATGGTCCTTGCCTCTCCATACAAGGCTTCATTGTAGACATCCATGGTAAGATCCTCCATCACATCGGCAAACTGATTTTTCCCTTCCCTCCATATGGTCCATCTACCAAAAGCTCAAATGAAACACAAGTATCAGTAGTACTTACTTCATCATGAGGCTCCTCCATGTGAGTATCCTCATCCACCAATGTCTACAAACTACACGATCCTAGTCCAACTTGAACAATTTAGGGTTCATCCTCCATTGTTGTCATATCTGCAACATCCTCAAACATCACAGCTTCCTCTTCTTTGTCATCGCAATTTGTAGCTACATCGTGCTCCATTACCCAACCAGGTCGAAGAAGTTCGTCTTCAACATTCCTTTCCAAGACTTCAAGTTCATCTCGAATCCATGGGTTCTCTTCTTTCATCTGCTTCAACCTATATAATGTCAACAAGATTCTCCCTTCGCATTCTTCCAAACCTACCATGTCTTGTCGTTCAGCTTGGCCCAAGCACGATGCTTCACCCCTGCTAAACCTGTCACGAAGTATTTCACTTCTTCTGCAAATTTGAATCACGTGTCATGAATTTCAAGTATTTAGCTTTCTTCATCATGTATCAGTAGCTTAGATACCACCTATCATGCCCCTACACTCGCGGTACTCTTCCAACCGCACTATAGGAGGTGTGGCACCACCGAACACTTTCTTTTTAACAATACTTGCTATCGTGGACTACGACTACTTTCTATACTTTTTTTTTTTTCAACTTTCCTAAGTTTACATCATTCATCATTATTATCTTTTAACATATATGCACAACAGATAATAAACTGGGAGGGGCAACTCCCTGAAATATGAGTTTGCCTTATAATATCAATACTTCACAAAATATTCAGTTTTACAGTCTTTGCAGGAAACCCCAAGTTTCCTTCGTACAATATCTGTCAAATTGTGCAAGTTGGTCTGCACTGTTCACACCACCCAAACCACCATTCAGAGTTGCCCAAAGATACTTTTGCCTGTCGCACCTTGTTCATTGTCGCATTGTTTAGCACGTCGTTCACCTCTAGCTCGTTCATCTGAATGCCCTCAACTTGTTCAGGAAAACACCCTCGAACGCCCTCGCCCATTCAGTGATTCAGCCTGGCACCCTCGCACGCCCTCACCCATTCACTCGTTTGGCCCAGCGCCCTCATACACCCTCGCCCGTTCGCTCATTCGGCTCAGTGCCCTCGCACGCCTTCACCCAAACGCCTTCGAACGACTTAGCCCAAACATTCACCTGTTTGGTTGTTCGGCCCGGCACCCTCACATGCCCTCGCCCGAACACCTTAGCACGACCTCGCCCCGTCGTTCAGAAAAACACCCTCGGACGCCCTCTCCCGGTTTGACACCCTCGCATGCCCTCGCGTTATCGTTCGGACCGTCACCCTCGCACGGTCATTTGGCCCGATGCCCTCGCACGCCTTCGCACGACCTGCGGCTTTGTTTTCTGCGTTTATCTCGGCTCAGTGTTTCGGCACAAGAGTCTACCTACACTTTGCCAAACTTTAGTTCTCTCCAAGTTAGCTCGCCGTCCAGCTCACATGAACACTTGGAAACTTACTTGAATGATTTTTGCCACCATTCCAATGCTTTAATTATATGGCAGTTGGTCCATCGTTTGGGGCATCCAATCACCAAGCCAACCCACTGTTTCATCCAACTCAACCCAACTTAGCGTCGACCCATGGTGTGGGCGCCCATGTGCGGGATTGCCCCACATATAAACTTTCCACTGCCCAAAACTTAGTCATTTTCACAAGATGACTTCGCGTCACACATTTCCTTCATTCGGTCGGCTCATCGCACTGTTCGCACATGCCCTCAACTCACCATTCAACTGCCCAGCTCATCGCTCACCCGTCGTGCACCCATGCCAACACTCGCCGATCTGTCGATTATATGCACTCGCCCAGCACACTCGACTCATGGGATTGACAAAATGGATTTGGGGCAACATCTGAGAGAGCAAAAGTGACCAACATATCGATGACTTTTTTTGACAAAGTGTCTGGGCGTGACTTGTTGCCCCAAATCACCGTAGGTCCCAGAGTGAAGTTAAGATCCCCAGAAATAATAAGCGACTGTAATCCCAATAGACCCGAGGTCGATACTTGATACTAGAAGGTTCTTCTGTCAAAATAAGGCACATATGTATCCAGGATCTAAATTCTACTAGAGGACCCCAACTAGTGACTCAATAACAGTATTGCTACACACGAGTGGTATGCCTTCATGGTGAAATGTCAGTTCTTCCAGACAACACCCAATCCCCCAGAGAGACCCAAAGTGTTGGTGGCACATGCAAAACAATCAAGGAGAGAGTGATGAGAATTTCCCAGGTCTTGTCCTGAGGGATCATGGCTTCCTAGATAAGGATAAGAGAGGGGTTATGCAGATGTATCAGACCTTGAAGGGAGTTAAGTTTATGGGGCACTCCAAGGCCGTGAATATTAAGAGAGATAATGGTCATGAAGGAACAAGTTCCTCATGGGATTTTGCACTAAGGACCTGTGAATATGCACCACCAAGAAGCACCGTATAATATGAGGTAGATTAAATCTCGGTTGTCTAACCCTTCAGATCTCAGTTGTGTCTGTGTAGGGTATATCTATAAAAACATAAAATATTTGTTTTATCCCGGTCCATATGGCTCAATCACTCAACTGTGTGGTTGGCTTGCAATAATGTAAACTTTGAAACAGGAACTATAAACTTAAAACTGGAACTCTCGCCAAAAAACCTCGAAAAAACATCAAAAACAGTGCTAAAAATGAAAAGTGTGTATACTGGAACGATGGTTTTTTTTTAGGGTCAATTTTGAACATGTTTTAAGAATGGCAGTGAAAATGAAATTTTTGTGCAAAAAAAACTTTGAAAACGAAAAAGTGTTGATACTAGAATGACGAATTTTTTTTTAGGGTCAATTTTCAACATTTTTAAAAATTTCTAGTAAAACCGATATGTGCAAAAAAACAGTTGTTTATGAGGAAAGAAACACACTAATGTTTTTTGTAGAATAACATTTTTATTTCCTAATTATAAATTCAACATGTTTTCAACCATAACATGCTAGATACAAAAGAAATTGGAATTTTTTCAACGATAAAATTAAAAAACCATGACATTATGAACAAATTACATGACTAAATGAATCAAAATGTCATTATTTGTATCTTGAATGAAACATACATTATATCTCTAATTTAATGTTGCATTGTAGATATTCTAAACAATAAAATTTATCATAATTAAGACATAATCAAACAACATAAAAATGACTCATAAATTCTGATTTAACACCATATGGAAATCAAAAATTTTATTTCAAGATACGATGCAAACATCACTTGTATAAACTGTCTTAGAAAACTATTCAAAATCACTCATATTTTCTTGCACACCATCAGAATTCACATCTTCATATGAATAACTGGATGCAGATGAAGATGTTCCATATTCTTCTCTTTCATCAACTAGTGCCCCATCTGAGTCCACATGCATGCCCACCATTTCAGGTTTCAACATTCCTCTAGATCTACAACTGGTTTCAGCAGACTCCCATCTCAACACTGTTCCTTTTGGTAACAACCTTTTTAGAATCTCTATCTTCATAGCCAAGCTAGACACCAAATTGGTGTATGAGACCCCCTTTGTCACGCCCCTACACTGGCGGTACTCTTCCAACCGCACTATAGCGAGGTGCAGCATCACCGACCACTTTCTTTTCACCAATACTTATGACCGTGGACTATGCCTAACATTCGTACTTAGTTTGTTTCTTTGTTACCAAGTATTAAGTTTTCCTTTATACACAGTGAAACCATAAACAACATTAACATGTATAAATGCACAACAGTATAAAGGGAGGGGCAACTCTCCGATGTGAGTCTGTCCGTATATATATATATAGATATATCTATAGATATATAAGTTAAATCTTGAGGAAACCCCAAATTTACACTTAGCCAATTTTGCAACTTCGGCAAACTCGGTTACCCAGCTTGTCGGCATGCCTGAACAGTCGCCGCATGTTCTGCCCAACTCGTCATTTACCCCTGAATGTGTTCGTTCAGCTCGTCGTGTCATTTGCCCAACTTCGGCGCCCTCCCTGTGTCACCGTCCATGCCTACTCGGCATGTCCGCACATCAGCCGCCTTCGTTCACAACCTGTCACACTTCTTCACCCGACTCCTTCACCGTTCATTCAGCGGGTGCCCTCACTGTGTTATCCTGCCTGACATTATCATTCAGCCCAACCGTGCTTTAGTTCGGTGGGCTCACATGCACCCGTGTCACCTCTTGCCCGAACTCTCATTCACGATCTCGACCTCCCTTCGTTCAGTGGGCCGCACGTAGTACCATCTACACAAACTCTTGTTCACACCCTCCAGTTCACCTACTCTTCATTCGGCGGATGCCCTCATCATGTCGCCCTACACGAACCTTTGTTTGGTGGACGCCCTCACTGGGTCGCCTTGCACGAACCTTCGTTTAGCGGACACCCTCACCGGGTCGCCCTACACGAACTTCCTGAACAACCCTGAATGACACCCTTGCATACCCTGTTCGGTTCGCCCGGTCTGCATGATACACCACGGTTTGACCTACCCGTCATGCGAGAACATCCGCACGCCAAACTGCACCTCCACCGTAGACTTTACACTTCTCCTTCGCACTTGCTCATCCAAGTGATCTCCGAATTTGAATTGTCGCTCCTCACCAACTCGTCGTCGGTTACATATAGACATGTCCGCCCATCGTTCGGCTGAACCACCGTTCGGCACCGACACGTCGGCACATCCGTCATTTCACCAAACTCATCCATTGGCCCACTCGAGACTGCCCAACCATGTGGTGGTTCACCCATTGGCTCACCTACTCGTCAGGTCACCCAGGACCACCCACACGACATATATATAAAACACATCGCATTTGCTTTGTTTTACTTCGCATGCTATCCCACCGCAACGTAAATAGTTCACTCGCTCGCGTGCCCGAATGCCCTACAACTCGTGGGCCTCACCTTCTACCCCAATTGAAATCATTGTTTTCCTCGACAATCTCTCATCTCGGCAACCATCTGTCACCAAGATAGCCATACCAAGGCATATACTCCACCGGTATGTCATACATCAGAAAGTCTCCTCAATCCATGATCATCAACCACATCCGTCGTAATCTCCACATGCTGCTCCCACCGTGGAAGGTTGGTCCCTCCATCTCAAGCTACATGCTCACTGCAACATATCGTGTCGACCTCATCATCTATCGTCATCTTGTGAACTGCTGCCATGATACTCCAACACAATGCTAACACATCTCTGCACACTGCTCGAGCCCCATTATCTGAGCTAGTTGGATAGCTAATCCAACTGTCGCACTCAAACCATGAGAATGCACATCCTCATGCCATCATCAGCCATTTCTTAGAACATCCTGTCACATCATGAACTCGATCAAGAATCCATGTCCATATTGTTGGGTTGTGTTATATTCTTTCCATGACTAACCTACGTAGTGA
>APFE031324996.1:30156-49858 GCA_000404065.3 Pinus taeda | reverse complement strand
AGTCTCGGTCTTGAGATCCAGTGGGAAATCTCTGTGTATATGTGTTTTATGTGTTATGCTCTCGCATTTTTATTTTCTTGTGATTTAGAATTCATATGCAGGTAATTTCTGTACGGGGTTAAAACCTACACATATAAATATAAGCCATGTCCAGGTCCATGAAGTGGTCCCCGTCTCATCTGCAACATGTTGTCCATGATGTTTGGAACCAATGTGTTGCATGATATCATCCGCATCTATCCCAACATCATCATCTATCTATAAAAGTGGTTAAGTCTCGGCTTAACCCATGCCCAGGTGTTGCCACCAAGGCATCAAGTCATTCTTTCAAGCACACCCATACATGTGCTCAAAAGTATGCACCCCATCATGCATCAAAGTCCCTGACCTCAGCTCCTCAATGCATCAGATCCTCTAAGTCCACCATAAATGAAGTCCCCAAAAGTCACAACCTCGTGTCATCATGAACTCCATGAGTCATCTCCAACCAACACTCTAGCAAGCATACATGTCTCGACCCAAAGGTCTCTGCAAGATGCCTCAGCTCTCCATGTAGTAGGAATGCTCCATAGTCTGCTCACAAGTCCAACCAAGTCCATGGCCTTGTTGTACAAGAGTGCACAACATCTCCATCGGTTCATACGTAAAACATCTCCATGTGACACCAGCAAATCCACCTGCAAAACATCCCTGCCTTGGCACTCCTCATTGGATTCCCATAAGTGACACCTCTACAAGTGCTCCTACATAATGTCCCTCCATAAGACTGCCATGCTCCAGTCTCCAACCTGATGTCCATGACACATGTTGCCCATGTTGTCCAACCAAGTAGACCCATCACAACAATTAGCCATCCTCATCTAAGCCCTACAAATCTTCGGTCTAGTGAACTCAATCACCCAACCATATCATGATCACATCATGAGTCTCTTCCATCATAGCTCCCCCACTAAAGGTTCCACCCAGACTTCCTCTTGGTCTCGACCATGAGCAGTCCACCCAAGTATCACCATACCTCAAGTGTGTACCCTCCTCCAATCTGTCCATAAGTCATGCCAGGCACTTAGCCAATTCTCGATGTGGCTAAAGCATGACCCATTGCTCCGCAATGATCATCACGTTCCTCCCTTGTCACGGGCCTTTGTGCCTTCTACCATAAGGTCACAAACAACCCCAACAAGTCCTACAACAGTCAATGGTCCTTACCACTCCATACACGGTCTCATTGTATACATCCATGGTAAGATCCTCCCTTGCATCGGAAAATTGATTTTTCTCTTCCCTGCATATGGTTCATCTACCAAATGCTCAACCGAAACACAAGCATAAGTAGTACTTACATCATCACGAGGTTCCCCCATGTGAGTTTCCTCATCCACCTATGTCTGCAAACTGCATGATCCTGGTCCAACTTGATCAATCTCAAGTTCATCCTCCATCGTTGTCACATCTGCAACATCCTCATCCTCATAGTGGTCCTTGAGTTCTTCAAGTTCTTCCTTTATCTTCTCATAGCCTTCCCAAATCTTCATATTCTCGGCCTTCATCGAAGTCCATTCAGAACTCCATCTACTTATTTGTTCCAATACCTTGTACCGGAAAGCTTCACCTGCATCATGGCTAGATTCACCTGCCATAGGTCCTTCCACCATCTCGGTTATCCACTTTCCTGAATCACCCTAATAGACGACCTGTCACCTGCAAAACTTGAACTTCCTACCAAGTCTTGGGCCTTCTTGTAGAATCAGCTCCTTGATTCAGTTCACCAGCTCTAATACCACCTGTCACGATAGTGGCAGTGGGATCAGCTCCTTATCATCAATAAGCTCTGATACCACCTATCACAATAGTGCAGTGGGATCATCTCTTCATTGTCAACCCGATCATCAGCTTTTATACCACCTGTCATGCCCCTACATTGGCAGTACTCTTCCAACCGCACTATAGCGAGGTGCAACACCATCGATCACTTTCTTTCCACCAATACTTATGACCGTGGACTACACCTAACATTCGTACTTAGTTTATTTCTTCATTACCAAGTATTAATTTTTCCTTTATACATAGTGAAACCATAAACATTCACCATAAATAGCATCAACATGTATAAATGCACAACAGTAAAAAGGGAGGGGCAACTTTTTGATGTGAGTATGCCCGTATATCAATATATATAAGTTAAATCTTGAGGAAATCACAAATTTACACTTAGCCAATTTTACAACTTCAACAAACTCAGTTGCCCAGCTCGTTGGCATGCCTGAACGGTCGCCGCGTGTTCTGCCCAACTCTCTGTTTACACATAAACACGTTCTTTCAGCTCGTTGTGCCATTTTCCCAACTTGGGTGCCCTCCTCGTGTCACCGTGCACGCCTACCTGCACATTTGCACGTCGGCCGCCTTCATTCACAACCCGTCACACTTCTTCACCCAACTCATTCACCATTTGTTCAGCATGTGCCCTCATTGTGTTACCTTGCCTGACATTATCATTCAGCCTAATCGTGCCTTCATTCGGTGAGCACACACGCACCCGTGTTTCCTCTTGCCCGAACTCTCATTCATGATCTTGACCTCCCTTCATTTGGTGGGCCGCACGTAGTACCTCCTACACAAACTCTCGTTCACGCCCTCCGGTTCACCTGCTCTTTGTTCGGCGGACGCCCTCACCGTGTCGCCCTGCACAAACCTTCGTTTGGCAGACACCCTCACGAGATCGCCCTTGTCACGGCCCTACACTAGCAGTACTCTTCCAACCGCACTATAGCGAGGTGTGACACCACTAACCACTTTCTTTTCACCAATACTTATGAATGTGAACTACGCCTAACATTCGTACTTAGTTTATTTCTTCGTTACCAAGTATTAAGTTTTCCTTTATACACAATGAAACCATAAACATTCACCATAAACATCATTAACATGTATAAATGCACAACAGTATAAAGGGAGGGGCAACTCCCCGATGTGAGTCTACCCATATATCAATATATATCTAAGTTAAATCTTGAGGAAACCCCAAATTTACACTTAGCCAATTTTACAACTTCGGCAAATTCGGTTGCCTAGCTTGTTGGCATGCCTGAACAATCGCTACATGTTCTACCCAACTCTTTGTTTACCCCTGAATACATTCATTAAACTCATTGTGCAATTTTCCCAACTAGGGCACCCTCCCCGTGTCACCATGCATGCCTACCTGGTACGTCTGCACGTCGACTACCTTCGTTCACAACCTGTCGTACTTCTTCACCCGACTCATTCACCGTTCATTCAGGGAGTGCCCTCACCATGTTACCTTGCCCAACATTATCATTTAGCCCAACCGTGCCTTCGTTCGGTGGGCGCAGATGCACCCGTGTCGCCTCTTGCCCAAACTATCGTTCACGATCTCGACCTCCCTTCATTCGGTGGGCCGCACGTAGTACCGCCTACACAAACTCCCGTTCATGCCCTCCGGTTCACCGGCTCTTCGTTCGGCGGACACCCTCACTGTGTCACCCTTCACGAAGCTTTGTTCGATGAACGCCCTCACCGGGTCACCTTGCACGAACCTCCGTTCAATGGACGCCCTCATTGGGTCACCCTGCATGAACTTCCCAAACGACATCCTCTTATGCCCTGTTCGATTCGCCCAGTTTGCATGATACACCACGGTTCGACCTACCCGTTGTATGGGCACATCCACACGTCGAACTGCACCTCCACCACAGACTTCGCACTTCTCCTTTGCACTTGCTCATCCAAGTGATCTTCGAATTCGAATTGCCTCTCCTTACCAACTCATTGTTGGTTATATATACGCATGTCCACCCATCATTCGACCGACCCACCATTTGGCACTCCAACACGTCGGCCCATCCATCATTTCACCAAACTCGTCCATCGGCCCGCCCAGGACCGCCCACTCGTGTGGTGGTTCGCCCATCGACTCGCTCGCTTGTCGGGTAGCTCGAGACCACCCACACGACATATATATAAAACACATCACATTTGCTTTGTTTTACTTCGCATGATCTCCCACCGCACTGCAGATCGTTCAACCGCCCGCGCCCCTGAACGCACTGCAAATCGTGGGCCTCACATTCTCCCCCATTTGAAATCATTGTTGCCCTCGACAATCTCTCATCCCAGCAACCATCTATCACCAAGATGTCCATACCAAGGAATATTCTCCACCAGTATGTCATACATTGGAAAGTCTCCTCAATCCATGATCATCAACCATCCCTGCTGCAATCTCCACATTTTTCTCCTATCATGGAAGGCTGGTCCCACCATCTCAAGCTACATGCTCACTGCAACATCTCGTGTCAACCTCATCATGTATCGTCATCATGTGAACCACTACCATGATACTCCAACACAATGCTAACACATCTCTGCACACTACTCGCGCCCCATAATCTAAGCTACTTGGGTAGCTAATCCAATTGTCGCACTCAAACCATGAGAATGCACATCCTCATGCCATCATCAGTCGTTTCTTAGAACATCCTGTCACATCATCAACTCGATCAAGAATCCATCTCCTATATAAGCCATATCCAGGTCGATGAAGTAGTCTTCATCTCATCTACAACATGTTGTCCATGATGTTTGGTGCCAATGTGCTGCATGAAATCAACCGCATCTATCACAACATCATCATCCATGTGTAAAAGTGGTTAAGTCTTGGGTCAACCAATGCCCAAGTTTTGCCACCAAAGCATCATCATTGTTGTAACTCCATCACTCCAAAGTGTCTCATATCAATCCTGTACATCAAGTCACTCTTTCAAGCACACTTAAACATGTACTCAAAAGTATGCACCCATCCTGCATCAAAGTCCCTGACCTCAGCTCTTCAATGCATCAGATCCTCTAAGTTCACTATATATGAAGTCCTCAAAAGTCACAACCTCATGTCATCATGAGCTCCATGTGTTATCCCCAACCAATATCCAGCAAGCATACATGTCTTGGCCCAAAGGTCTCTACAAGATGCCTCAACTCTCCATGTAGTAGAAATGCTCCATAGTCTACTCACAAATCCAACCAGTCCATGGCCTTTTTGTACAAGAGTGCACAACCTCTCCATCGGCTCATAAGTTTCCATGTCACATTAGCAAATATATCTCCACAACATCCCTGCCTTGGCACTCCTCATTGGATGCCCATAAGTGACACCTCTACTAGTGCTCCTGCATAATGTCCCTACATAAGACTACCATGCTCCATGTTTCCAACGTGACGTCCACAACACAAGTTGCCCATGTTGTCCAACTAGATAAACCCATGACAACAATTGGTCATCCTCATCCAAGCCTGCAAATCCTGGTCTAGTGAATTTGGTCACCCAACCATATCATCATCACATGAGTCTCTCCACCATGGCTCCCCCACTAAAGGTTCAACCAAGACTTTCTCTTGGTCTCGGCCATGAGAAGCCCACCCAAGTATCATCATACTCAAGTGTGTGCCCTCCTCGAATCTATCCATGAGTCATGTCGGGCACTTAGCCAATTCTCCATGTGACTAAAGCATGACCCATTCCTCTGCAACGATCATCACATTCCTCCCTTGTCATGTGCCTTTGTACCTCCTACCATAAGGTCACAGACAACCCCAATAAGTCCTGCAATAGTCAATGGTCCTTGCCTCTCCATATAGAGTCTCATTGTAGACATCCATGGTAAGATCCTCCCTTGCATCGAAAAACTGATTTTGCTCTTCCCTGCATACGGTTCATCTACCAAATATTCAACCGAAACGCAAGCATAAGTAGTACTTACATCATCATGAGGTTCTTCCATGTGAGTTTCCTCATCCACCCATGTTTGCAAACTGCATGATCCTGGTCCAACTTGATCAATCTCAAGTTCATCCTCCATTGTTGTCACCTCTGCAACATCCTCATCCTTGTATTGGTCCTTGAGTTCTTCAAGTTCTTCCTTTATCTTCTCACAGCTTTCCCGAATCTTCATATTCTCAGCCTTCATCGAAGTCCATTCAGAACTCCATCTACTTATTTGTTCCAATACCTTGTACTGGAAAGCTTCACCTAAATCATGGCTAGATTCACCTTCCATAGGTCCTTCCACCATCTCAGTTATCCACTTTCCTGCAACCCTGAATCACCCTGATATACCACTTGTCACCTGGAAAACTTGAACTTCCTACCAAGTCTTCAGCCTTCTTGTAGAATCAGCTCCTTGATTCAGTTCACCAGCTATGATACCACCTGTCATGCCCCTGCACTAGCGGTACTCTTCTAACCACACTATAGCGAGGTGTGGCACCACCGACCGCTTCCTTTTCACCAATACTTATGACCATGGCCTAGGCCTAACATTCGTACTTAGTTTATTTCTTCGTTACCAATTATTAAGTTTTCCTTTATACATAGTGAAACCATAAAAATTCACCATAAACAACATTAACATGTATAAATGTACAACAGTATAAAGGGAGGGGCAACTCCCCAATGTGAGTTTGCCCATATATCAATATATATATAAGTTAAATCTTGAGGAAACCCCAAATTTACACTTAGCCAATTTTACAACCTCGGCAAACTTGGTTTCCCAACTCGTTGGAATGCCTTAATGGTTGCCGCACGTTCTGCCCAATTCTCTATTTACCCCTGAACGCGTTTGTTCAGATCGTTGTGTCATTTTCCCAACTTGGGCGCCCTTGTGTCACCGTGCACACCTACCCGGCACGTCCGCACATCGGCCGCCTTTGTTCACAACCTGTCACACTTCTTCACCCGACTCGTTCACCATTCGTTCAGTGGGTACCCTCACCATGTTACCCTACCCAACATTATCATTCAGCCGAACCGTGCCTTCATTCAGTGAGCACACACGCACCCATGTCGCCTCTTGCGCGAACTCTCCTTCACGATCTCGACCTCCCTTCGTTCGGTGGGCCGTACATAGTACCGCCTACACAAACTGCCGTTCACACCCTCCAATTGGCAGATGCCCTCACCTTGTCGCCCTGCACGAACCTTCGTTCAGTGGACACCCTCATCGGGTCACCCTACACGAACCTCTATTTAGCAGACGCCCTCATTGGGTTGCCCTGCACGAACTTCTCGAACGACCTTGAACGACGCCCTCGCACACCCTGTTCGGTTCATCTGGTTTGCACGATACACCATGGTTTGACGTGCTCATCGTGCAGGCACATCTGCATGTCGAACTACACCTCCACCATAGACTTCGCACTTCTCCTTCGCACTTGCTCATCCAAGTGATCTCCGAATTCGAATTGCCTCTCCTCACCAATTCATCGTCAGTTATATACACGCATGTCCATTCATCGTTCAGCCGACCCACCATTTGGCACTCCAACACGTCGACCCATCCGTCGTTTCACCAAACTCGTCCATCGACCCGCCCGGGACCACCCACCCATGTGGTGGTTTGCCCGTTGGCTCGCCCGGGACCACCCACACGACATATATATAAAAAACATTGCATTTGATTTGTTTTACTTCACATGTTCTCCCACCGCACCACAAATTGTCCAACCGCCCGCGCTCTCGACCTCCCTGCAGCTCATGGGCCTCACAGCCCTGCACGAACCTCTGTTTAGTGGACGCCCTCACCGGGTTGCCCAGTACGAACTTCCCGAATGACCCTGAACGATGCCCTTGCACACCCTATTCGGTTTGCCCACCGCACTTCAAATCATTCACTGACCCACGCGCCCGAATGCCCTGTAGCTCGTGGGCCTCACACCCTTGCTTGTGGGACAAGAGACCCACCTCCACGTAACAGTTTGATTATTATGTCTACGAAGGCATACCTACTCTAACCCCTTCTAGTTTTTGAACTTGTGACCTCTTAGGAGGAAACACATGCTCTTAACCATGAGGTCTATTCATGCTCTAATAAAGTGGATTTGATTAGCTAAAGATAGTAATCTAGAAACTCACAATTATAACTCACGATCACAATATATAATAGACATGTAACACACCTGTAAGATTACAAATTATGATAATATGTTTGAGAATACAAGCATAACTATTTCCTTTTATGCATCTCCAAAGGGAATGTAATTATGAACTAGAACATTCATGTTTTCTTCCATTAAGACATTCATGCAAGTTAGTAAATTGGCTGCAACAAAAAATTGGATAAAGGACTTTGGTTAATTATTATGTAGTTAAAGAAATCATTTTTGGTTAAATCATGATCTTTCATTATTTAAAATATAATCTTTAACTATATATAGATTCAACACTTAAAAAAATCCTTAAAACTTTTTAACTAAAAATTTAAAACTTTTTAACTAAAAATTCACAATTGAAATTTGTGATTTTAACAAATTCCTACCAAATTGTAAATAAATTCAACCAAACAATATACTTAAAAAACTCTAAACCGTATAACACTATCACAGCACATGAGATAACATGGATACAAGTTGCAGTAGTGATGTGACCAGCGGTGTGTACTATGTAACTGTCACTTGGAAGTTACAAACTTATAAACCATAAACCCAAATAAATTTATGAAGGTTTAACTACTCCAAAAAAATATTTATGTTCAAGTGGAGGTAAGTGCAATGAAGAAATTTTGACTAAATCGAATTAAATAAATATAAATTTACATTGAAGTAGTTTTAAAGAGCGATTTATTGTACTTAAATTTAAATTTAAATTTAGGTTGTTTACACTAGTTTTTGATAATATGATTTACTATTATTCTAGATAATTGTGAAAAATTCACTTGTAAAATTTGATATTTTAATAAATCTTAATAAACAAATTAAATCCAAAAAAAATACTTTTAAAAAAATCACACTTAACAACTCAACTCAGAAAAAAATTAATATCACACCATAATTATTATTATAACTACTGGGCACACGGATGCCCAATCTATCGAATTTGGGCACACAGACGCCCAAACCTATCAAATTTGAAGTAATAGGGCTTCGGTCCAATGATATCATCTGGAGAGGGAAGATTTGTCACTAGTGTGGGCACATGGGGTGATTCTGAGAATCACAGGGTGGCGGGGCGATTCCAAGAATCGCCCCATGTGCCCACGCCAGTGACAAATGTTCCCTCTCCAGATGATATCGTAGTGCTATATATAATCTTTGAGTACTAAACAATCTGAAAACAAGAGAGTGGACTAGTACTAGTGTAGTGGATTGTGGAAAAGATGGCAGAAATTGAAAAGAAAATTAAAGTGGAAGAGGAAGAGGCAGTAGTGAGTATGAAGGAGTGCGCTGAACAAGTGAAAAAGATTGCCACTACACTGTTGGAGGATGTGGAAGAACCGCTGGTGATTAAGGAGGAATGGGTGGTGCAAGTTCGAAAGATGCTTCATGATAACAATTACGAGGTTGCTCTTCCCTATGTGGCCACAACGCTCAAGAATTTCAATCCTGAGGCATACATTCCACAGTTTACATCGCTGGGGCGATTTTGAGAATCACCCCATGTGCCCACGCCAGTGACAAATGTTCACTATCTCAACCATTCACTAGTGTAATAAACCGCATAGGTTTATCAAACAAAGAGATTAACAAGCTCTTTGGTTCGATGCGATAAATATGTGTTTCAATCCATCTCAAGGTTCGAATAATTTAGAACACTGTTGCGTTGCGGAAGCCTGGAAGGATTTCATCACAAAATTTAAGTGTATTAATAAAGAGTTTAGTACATATGCTGACATTTTTATGCAGATGTTTATGTTTATACTGTCAGTATACTAGCTAGTAGATTTGGAAGACCAAGCTGCATTTGTTAATATAGAAACAAATACATTAAATGCGGAATTAAATATATGTAAACAAATGTGAAAGTGCAAATTGCGGAGGTATTGTTGATGATGAAGATTTTTGGAAAAATGGGTGTCTAAATCATATGCTTATTAAACTTTTTGGATAAATCCTTCACCCATCGCACCTCTCGGCACCCTCCGGACTTCTCTGTACTTCCACATTTCCATGGATTTGGAAACTAATTGTGAGGTTTTATCTCTGTGAATCAACTTCATCTCTGGGTGGTGTCACTGGGAATCAACTTCATCTCTGGGTGGTGTCATTGGGAAAGACGGTTCCTAGCTTTCGGAAAAATATGATCGGGAAGTTTATGTAAGTGAGATACTTTACTAATCATCATCTCAGATTTTTGAAACACATCCATGTTATTCTCAGAGTCACTCTATGGTCACACCAAATTAATTTTGAGTTTTGTTGATATTTTCATTGTTTGCACTATACAAATCAATGCTATTTACTTGGTTTCCACCATATAAATTAATGGAAAAAGTTCTGCTATTTAACAAATGTTCACTAGTGTAATAAACCGCATAGGTTTATCAAACAAAGAGATTGACAGGCTCTTCGGTTCGATGCGATAAATATGAGTGTTTCAATCCACCTCAAGGTTCAAATAAATTGTTCCACCATATAAATAAATGGCGTGGGCACATGGAGCGATTTGCCACCCCGCGATTCTCATAATCACCCCAGTGATATAAACCACGGAATGTCAATCCTGAGGTGATTCTTAGAATCGCGTGGTGGCGGGGCGATTCTGAGAATCGTGGGGTGGCACTTTAGCTACATTGTTCATCCTTAATTGTATAACAACGTTTCCAGAGCAATGCTAGCTACATTGTTCATCTTTAATTGTATAACAACATTTCCAGAGAAATACTACATTGTTCATCCTTAATTGTATAACAGTGTTTCTAGAGCAATACTACATTGTTCCTCCATTGCATGGATGGGTCTTTCTTCTAGTTGCTCCTCAATACCAGCATCAAATCCACTTTGGATTTGCACCACCTTTTCCCTAACAATACACTGTGCTCTAACACCTATTTCTAACTGTTGTAGCTGCTCCCTTTACCTTGCAATATCATGCAGGCATTGTGATATCGACTCCTTAGAATTGGTCATCTCAGAATCAATGGATAAGGAAGTCCCAGCTACTGCTACACATGTTTTATCTCATAAATTGTGGCCTTTAATTAATTCTATCCACAAAGCCTTATCCTCCTATCCTGAGGCTTCCGTCGCCACTCTCCACTCTTTACGTCCCAACAACATCGGAATTGTGAGGGCCACAAGCTGCAAGGCGGCCTGCGGTGCAAACGGGCGAGCTGCAACCACGGTGGAGTCACGCGAAGCACTTGGAGAGATGTGCGATGGAGTTTGGCGTTGGCATGTTTATATGCTGTGTGGGTGGTCCTGGGCACCCGATGAGTGGGCGGGCCGACGGGCGAACTACCACACGGGTGGGTGGTCCTGGGCGAGTCGACGAAGTGTTTGTATGTTAATCCGACGAAAAAACGATGAAGTGGAAGGTCAGCCAAGCACATGAACGAAGGGCGAGCTAGCATATAAGTTAGCAGACGCATGAAGTTGGAGAGCATTCACTTGGCAACTCGCATTCATACAAAGTGCGAGCTAAGGGTGGAACGGTTCTACGGTAGAGGCGTATGGATGAGCCCACATGGCGAGCAGAACAGTTGACGGATGATCCAGGTAGTGTGCACGAAAGTTGGTCAGGAAAACCGCGGAGGGTGTCCACTGAATAGTGCATGCAATGCTCGGGCAGTCGTGCATGACAGGTAGGCCAATCGACCTAAACAGGGCATCGGGTGCACGACTCATGCAGCGCGGGTGAGCGTGTGGATGGGCAACCCAGATAGGGCACGCCGTGCACGACGACATGAAGGTTGTGCAGACGGGTGGCCGGGTGAGGGTGCACCATGCACGAAGGTTGGGCAGAACAATGACTCGTGTGGACGGGCGACCCGAGTAGGGTGCGCCATGCATGACGAAATGGAGAAGTGTTGAAACAAATTTTGGTGTGCCGGTTTAGTGAAACAGAGGTGTGACTTGTGTGAAGGGTGCCCGGGTGAGGCGACACGGTTACGACGAGGCGTGCCCGAGTTGGGAAAACGAGACGATCATGCCATGAGGTGAATGAAGGGTTGGTGAGTCATGCGGTGATTGTTCAAAGGCGCCGACAAGCTGGGCAACTGAGTTTGCCGAAGTTGGAAATTTGACTAAGTGTAAATTTGGGGTTTCCCAAGATTTAACTTATACTTTGTAAAAGTGAAGATTATATATATTGATTTAGGCAGACTCATATTGCAGGGAGTTTCCGCTCCCTTTATACTGTTGTGCATTTCTTCTATATAATGCTATTTTGATGGATGTGTATGGGTTTTCATCATGTATAAAGAGTAAACTAATACTTGGCAACAAAAAATAAAATAAGTACGAATGTTAGGCATAGTCCACGGTCATAAGTATTGGTGAAAAGAAAGTGGTCGGTGGTGCTGCAGCTCACTATAGTGTGGTTGGAAGATTACCGCCAGTGTAAGGGCATGACAAGTGATATCAGAGCTGGTGAACTAAATCAAGGAGTTGATTCTACAAGACTGAAGACTTTGTAGGGAGTTCAAATTTTGCAGGTGACAGGTGGAATATCAGGGCGATTTAGGTGAATGGTGGAAGAAGTGTAATACTTCATGACAGATTTAGCAGAGGAGAAGCTTCGTTCTTGGGCCAAGATGAACGACAATGCATGGCAGGTTTGGAAGAATGCGAAGAGAAGCTCTTAATTACCTTATACAGGGTGAAGCAGATGAAAGAGGAGAACCCACGGATTCGAGATAAACTTGAAGTCTTGGAAAAGAATATTGAAGATGAACTTCTTCAACTTGGTTGGACAATGGAGCAGGATGAAGTTGTAGATTGTACTGACAAGGAAGAGGAAGCCGCGATAATTGAGGATGTTGCAAATGTGACAACGATGGAGGATGAACTTGAGATTGATCAAGTTGGACTGGGATCATGTAGTTTGCAGACATGGATGAATGAGGAAAATCACATGGAGGGACCTCATGATGAAATAAGTATTGATACTTGTGTTTCAGTTGAGCATTTGGTAGATGAACCATATGCAGGGAAGAGAAAAATTAGTTTGTCGATGCAAGGGAGAATCTTACCATGGATGTCTATGGTGAGACCTTATATGGAGAAGCAAGGAACATTGATTGTTGCAGGACTCGTTGGGGTTGATTTTGACTTTGTGGCAGAGGGTACAAAGGCCCGTGACAAGGGAGGAACATGATGATCATTGCGGAAGAATGGGTTGTGCTTTAGCCACATGGATAATTGGCTAAGTGCTTGGCATGACTCATGGATAGATTGGAGGAGGGCACACACTTGAGTGTGGTGATACTTGGGTGGACTTCTCATGGCCAAGACCAAGAGCAAGTCTTGGTGGAAACTTTAGTGGGGGAGCTATGATGGAAGAGACTCATGATGTGATGATGATATGGTTGGGTGACCAAGTTCACTAGACCGAGATTTCCAGACTTGAATGAGGATGACCGATTGTTGTGATGGGTCTACTTAGTTGGACAACATGGGCAACTTGGTCATGGACATCAGGTCAGAGGCATGGAGCATGGCAGTATTATGTAGGGACATTATGCAGGAGCACTTGTAGAGGTGTCATTTATGGGCATCCAATGAGAAGTGCCAAGGCAAGGATGTTGTGCAGGTGATTTGCTGGTGTGACATGGAGATGGTTTATTTATGAGCCAATGAAGAGGTTGTGCACTCTTGTACAACAAGGCCATGGATTTGGATGGAGTTGTGAGTAGACTATGGAGCATTCCTACTACATGGAGAGCTAAGGCATCTTGCAGAGACCTTTGGGCCGAGAATTGTATGCTTGCTAGAGTGTTGGTTGGAGATGACTCATGGAGCTCATGATGACATGAGGTTGTGACTTTTGGGGACTTCATATTTGGTGGACTTGGAGAATCTGATTCATTGAGGAGCTGAGGTCAGGGACTTTGATGGAAGATGGGGTGCATACTTTCGAGTACATGTATAGGTGTGGCTTGAAAGAGTAACTTGATGAGGAGGATCGATATGAGACACTTTGGAGTGTTGGAGTTACAACGATGATGATGCCTTGGTGGCAACACTTGAGCATGGGTTGAGCTGAGACTTAACCACTTTTGACACATGGGAGCTGATTGATCTATGATCATGAGCAACACATGGGAGATGAGACAGGTGTATACTTGTTTCTATGGTAGACTTGAGGGATGGCACATTATAGATATGATGGAGGTTGCTTCATGGACCTAGATGTGGCACATCGAGAGTCAGGTTTGATGAGATGATCTCTTCATATTGAGGAGGTACACATATGGATGATGATGTTGAGATAGATGTGGCTGATTTCATGCAACATAGTGACCCGAAACATCATGGAAAACATGTTGCAGATGAGATGAGGACTACTTCCTGGACCTGAGCATGGCTTACACTTATATGGAGATGGATTCTTGATCGAGTTGATGATGTGACAGGATGTTCTAAGAAATGACTGATGATGGCATGAAGATGTTCACTCTCATGGTTTGGGCGTGACAGTTGGATTAGCTACCCAGCTAGTTCAAATCATGGGGCCCGGAAGTGTGCAGAGATGTGTTAGCATTGTGTTGGAGTATCATGGCAGCAGTTCACACGATGACGATACATGATGAGGTCGACACGATATGTTGCAGTAGCCATGTAGCTTGAGATGGAGGGGCCGACGTTCCACGATGGAGAGCAGCATATGGAGATTGTAACGAGGTGTTTGATGATCATGGATTGAGATGATTTTTTGATGTATGACATACCTATGGAGTATATGCCTTGATATGGATATATTGGTGATAGATGATTACCGAGATGAGGAATTGTCGAGGACAACAATGATTTCAAGTGGGGGAGAATGTGAGAGCCATGAGTTGCAGGGCAGCTTGTTATGCGAACGGGCGAGCTGCGGCCAAGGTGGAGTCACGTGAAGCATTTGGAGAGATGTGCGATGGAGTTTGGCGTTGGCATGTTTATATGTCATGTGGGTGGTCCCGGGTGCTCGACGAGTGGGCAGGCCAACAGGCAAACCACCACACAGGTGGGCGGTCCCTGGCAGGCCGACGTAGTGTTTGTGTGTTAAGCCGACGGACAAACGATGAAGTGGAAGGTTGGTCGGGCACATGAACGAAAGGTGAGCTAGCATATAAGTTAGCAGAAGCATGAAGTTGGAAAGCATTCACTTGGCAACTCACATTCATACAAAGTGCAAGCTAAGGGTGGAACCGTTCTATGGTAGAGGCATGCAGATGAGCCCACACGACGGGCAGAACAATTGATGGATGAGCTGGGCAGCGTGAACGAAAGTTGGTCAGGCAAACCATGGAAGGTGTTTGTTCAACGATGCATGCAGCACTCGGGAAAGCGTGCATGACGGGTAGGCTGGGCGACCCAAACAGGGCGTCGGGTGCACGACTCATGCAACGCGGGTGAACGTCGAGATGGGCGACCTGGGTAGGGCACACTGTGCACGATGACATGAAGGTTGTGCGGACGGGTGGCCAGGTGAGGGCACGCCATGCACGACGGTTGGGAAAAACGGTGACTCGTGTGGATGGGCGACCCGGGTAGGCCGCGCCGTGCATGACGAAACGAAGAAGTGTTGAAATGAAGTTTGGTGTGTCGATTTGGTGAAACAGAGGTGTGACTCGTGCGGAGGGTGCCCGGGTGAGGCGACATGGTTACGACGAGGCGCACCCGAGTTGGACAAATGACATGATCATGCGACGAGGTGAATGAAGGGTTGGTGAGTTGTGCAGCGATCGTTCAGAGGCACCGACACACTGGGCAACCGAGTTTGCCAAAGTTGGAAATTTGGCTAAGTGTAAATTTGGGGTTTCCCAAGATTTAACTTATATTTTGTAAAAGTGAAGATTGTATATATTGATTCGGGCAGACTCATATCGCAGGGAGTTGCGCCTTCCTTTATACTGTTATGCATTTCTTTTGTATAATGTTGTTTTGATGAATGTGTATGAGTTTTCATCATGTATAAAGGATAAACTAATACTTGGTAACAAAAAAATAAACTAAGTACGAATGTTAGGCGTAGTCCACAGTCGTAAGTATTAGTGAAAAGAAAGTGGTCGATGGTGCCGCAGGTCACTATAGTGCGGTTGGAAGATTACCGCCAGTGTAGGGGCGTGACAAGAATGGAATGACTACCGCTACATCGTCCATAATGCCATTGTTGCATATTTTTCATGTCTTTGTCTTATATCCTATGCTTCTCCAACATGCCTCACATGATGGAATTTTGACTCAAAAATCACACCAACAACACGGCCTAAAGTGCCCACTGGTTGCATATGAGTGTCCAGAGTGTTTTTTTTTCTATTGGACAACCGTTTAACAGTGCATTATAAATTTAATCCGTTAAATTTGAAACTTATAAAATGATCAAACGGCCTGTGTGAACTTTGGCAGTTTGCATAACTTGCCAACGTTTTTTAAATAGCTATTCAATACAATTGTATCTGTTATGGTAGCATCTGGTATTTGAATGGTGATTTGATTTATTTTTTTAAATTTATCACATATAAATAGATAAAATAATTCATATGATTTCAGGTGATTTTAGGGTGTGTAAAGGATTTATTCCATTATAATGTGTTTTATAGCGTGATTTGATTGTTATCTTAGAGTTTAGATTTTAAATTAAATTTCATTATTCAATAATCATTTAAAAGAAAAGGTAAATTTGAAGTTTGGATAACCCAATTCAATGATATTCGTAACAGTAGATTGAATTTTAATATTGGATAATCGAGTGAAGGAATAAATAGATTTCAAGTTTGGATAATCAAATTTAATGATTATCCAAATAAATTTAATGATGATCTTTGATTCAATTAAATATATCGAAATTTTCATAAATATTGTCAACCTTAAACTTACTGGTCATGGCCCGTCGCATAAAAACAAATATAAATTTGGAATTGATTTTAATTTTGATCTTGATGGAAGATTTTGAAATATTTAGAAAATATGAATGAGTTGAAATTTTCAAAATATTTTTAAAATTTTTAATTATTTAGATTAATTTTAACCATAAAATTTGTGTAAATTGTAAAAATTAAATAGTAATGAAAAGTCATTTAAATTTTCAATTTTCAATTAAAAATGTCCCTTGATGCTGGCTACCGAAATATCTGAGAAGATATTGTCATTCAGCATGGAACCACGTGTAGTTCGATGGCGGCTACTGAAATATGCGAAGAAAATATTTTCATTCAGCATGGAACGACGTCTAGTGCATTCAAAGAACAGAATGGTCCAGTATTATCTATATATGAGCACATCAATTACTAACAACCATGTGCGCAGGTACACTTGATGTACATATACCATATCGCCCCGTCACTCAACGATTTTTAGAATCCCCCGGCCACCACGCGATTCTTAGAATCGCCTTAAGATTGACATTCCGCAGTTTATATCGCAGGGGCGATTCTGCGATTCTGAGAATTGTAGAGTGGCGGGGCGATTTTCAGAATCGCCGCTTTTGCCCAGGCCATTTATTTATATGGTGAACAATTTATTTGAACATTGAGGTGGATTAAAACACCCATATTGAGGTGGATTAAAACACCCATATTTATAGCATCGAACCGAAGAGTATGTCAATCTCTTTGTTTGATAAACCTATGCGATTTATTACATTAGTGAACATTTGTTAAATAGCAAAACTTTTTTCATTAATTTATATGGTGGAAACCAAGTCAATGCATTGATTTGTATAGTTCAAACCATGAAAATATCAGCAAAACTCGAAATTAATTTGGTGTGATCATAGAGCGGCTCTGAGAATAACATGGACGTGTTTCAAAAATCTGAGATGATGATTAGTAAAGTATCTCACTTAAACTTCTCGATCATATTTTTCTGAAAGCTAGGAACCGTCTTTTCCATTGACACGATGAAGTTGATTCGTATAGATAAAACCTCACAATTACTTTCCAAATCCAGGGAAATGTGGAAATACGGAGAAGTCCGAAGGGTGCCAAGAGGTGCGATGGGTGAAGGATTTATCCCCACATTTAATATATTTGTTTATATATATATTAACAAATGGGCAAGGGCTAACCAGTCTGCCATAGGGCATTAAATGCCCTGGTACATGCATGCTGTATAACAATATAACACATTGTCTTTATTTTCAATTTATGTAGCCACCAAAGCAGTGTGTTATATTGTTATACAACATGCATGTAATAGGGCATTTAATGCCCTATGGCAGGCTGGTTAGCCCTTGCCTTAACAAATGTGGCTTGGTCTTCCAAATCTACTAGCTAAACATCTGCATAAAAATGTCAGCATCTGTACTAAACTCTTTATTAATACACTTCAATTCTGTGATGAAATCCTTCCAGGTTTCCGCAACAAAACAATAGAGCCTCTCAATCTCTTTGTTTGATAAACCTATGCGGTTTATTGCATTAGTGAATGGTTGAGATAGTGAACATTTGTCATTGGCGTGGGCACATGGGGTGATTTTGGGAATCGCCCTACCACCCCACGATTCTCAGAATCGCCCCCAGCGATATAAACTGCGGAATGTATGCCTCAAGATTGACATTCTTGAGCGTTGTGGCCACACGGGGAAGAGCAACCTCGTAATTGTTATCAGGAAGCATCTTTCGAACTTGCACCACCCATTCCTCCTTAATCACGAGTGGTTCTTCCACATCCACCAATAGTGTAGTGGCAATCTTTTTTACTTGTTCAACGCACTCATTCATACTCACTACTGCTTCTTCCTCTTCCACTTTAATTTTCTTTTCAACTTCTACCATCTTTTCCAAAATCTACTGCACTGGTACTAGTCCACTCTCTTGTTTTCAGATTGTTTAGTACTCAAAGACTATATATAGCACTACGATATCATGAAGAGGGAACATTTGTCACTAGCATGGGTACATGGGGCAATTCTGAGAATCATCCTGCCACCTGGCAATTCTCATAATCATTCCATGTGCCCACGCCAGTGACAAATGTTCCCTCTCCAGATGATATCGTTGGACCAGAGCCTTCCTTCTCCAGATGATATCGTTGGACCAGAGCCCCATTACTTCAAATTCGACAGGTTTGGGCGTCCGTGCGCCCAAATTCGACAGATTGGACATCCGTGTGCCTAGTAGTTATAATAATCATTATGGTGTGATATTAATTTTTTCCTGAGTTGAGTTTTTAGTGTGATTTTCTGAAAAGTATTTTTATTTTTATTTTTTTTAATTTTTAATTTTTAATTTTTATATATTTTTAATTTAATAATTTAATTAATTTTTTTTTATATTTTTTTTTAGGATTTAATTGATTTAGAATTTAGTAAGATTTATTAAAATATCAAATTTTACAAGTGAATTTTTCAAAATTATCTAGAATAATAGTAAATCATATTATCAAAAACTAGTTTAAACAACCTAAATTTAAATTTAAATTTAAGTACAATAAATCACACTTAACTAATTCAATGTAAATTTATATTTATTTAATTCGATTTAGTCAAAAAAAATTCATTGCACTTACCTCCACTCGACCCGCAGATATTTCTTTGGAGTAGTTAAACCTGAATAAATTTGTTTGAGTTTATGGTTTATAAGTTTGTAACTTCCAAGTGACAGTTACATAGTACACACCGCTGGTCACATCACTGCGGCAACTTATATCCATGTTATCTCATGTGTTGTGTTAGTGTTATATGGTTTAAAGTTTTTTAAGTATATTTTGTTGGTTGAATTTATTTATAAGTTGGTAGGAATTTGTTAAAATCACAAATTTCAATTGT